>OVBA01001101.1:0-49232 GCA_900406435.1 Lepidium aucheri | reverse complement strand
TCTTCCTCCTCCACATATGCTTTGTATGTAAGCCGTAGCAGTATCTCACCCACGGATCCCTTCCCAAACAAACTCCAACCACCACGCAAAACCACGATTCTGTCTGTAGGAACCGTATCTTGCAGGAATCTGAGATCAACCTGGGCATATAACTAAGTAATAAGGGTATGCACACAGTAACATAGATATGCAGCAACTCCTCAAGGAATCATTACTGTGACTCTCAGAACACTATGTAAACCGACCAATGTCTATCAGAATGGAAAATCACAATTAAATTGCAGCGTCACTAAAAACTTATGAGTGCTGAGCTAGTTAGGTCAGTGTGCAGATTATACATATATTGGTATATGTCTAATTGGTTGCAGGCAAACTGAATATTGTGAGTTCTGTCAAGACTATGAAAGTGAGCAAGCTTCTATTTATACTAACCAAAAAGATCAATAAAAATACTCAATCCCTGTCACATTGCGTGCAACCCTTGCAATGATAACACAAAATTTTGGCACGGTCTAACATGCTCAGTTGCTCACTAAAAAATCTATACTTGGTAGTAAACAAGCAAAGGCAATTTAGTCTAGGCAACTGATCCTCGTCCTATGATTTGAATTTGGTACCCAATAACTACGTTTGTTACAGATAATCAACTCACAATCTACTATCTAATCAGTATTGATGCCTATATTCTTAACCTCAGATTTTCTCAGTCTAAGCCCTATAGTTTCACAATATTGTGCAAAAGATAGTGGGATAAACTTGGTCTCATACTGGAGTAGATATTTCTTAGTGTGCAGAAATCACATTGAAGGTAATTAATTCCTGAACAACGTTAGCAAACATGAGAAAGTCTGACATTGAAGAAGAAAAAACTCCTTCTTTAATTATCAGTCAGTATGATTTACCTCTCCAGTACCAATAGCCATATCAGCAAACCCTAGACGATCATTGACCTCAATTTGTAATACTTGCTCTCTAGGATTTGAAACAAGGAATTGAAAGTCCTGCAAAGATAAAGAATATACACTTATCAAATCATAATTCACCACCAGATTATAATTGAACCATCCAGAGCAGTTCACCTGATTCCAGATTGGCTGACCAGGAGCCCCAATGACAGTAGTTTGACTGTTCCTTTTACTACGAATAACTTGATCTCCTAATCTGAGAATTGCATATGGATCGGTTCTACCTGTACCAGTTGTCGAGGAAAATGTGATCAGCTGAACGAACATGTAAAATAATGAAAGATCTCACCAATAGACCCATTTAGTATAGTTACTTTGTTCCCAATGAAGTCGAATAAATTTGCGCAAATTGATTAATACTCAAGCAATAGATTGTCTGTTTATCCCACATCTCCAACTATGAAGGAAACATTGACATGAAAAGGAAGTATAGCTTACCAAAGAACATGTACCGAAGTTTCTGGGCATCTACAAGAGTAACAGATAGTTCTCCAACAAAATCTTTATTGCCTTCCTGCGTTCCTCCTGATTTTGAATCTTCTGAAACTGGTCCAACAGCTTTTCCTTTTTGAAAATCCAAGACAATTTTCTTTGGTCGGACAAATAATCGAGGCAAATCCTCTGTCAGCAGTTTGGTCAAGAACCTGTTAGGAAGAAGGAAATTACTCTTTCAGAACATCGATGAGCTTGAGGCCTAAAACACTCAACAGTAAACAAATGAAATACAGGAACTTTATCAGAACAATGCACAAATGTATCTTAACCTAAAATGCTCTTTGCATTCCGTAACAAAGTATTGCAGTTAAATAAATTACAGTACGTCATCGAAACAAGCAAAGTGACATTTCTAATAAAAAGCACTAAGTCCATGAGTATTTTTCAATGCCAAGAACAACTTTTCCGACAAAAAAAATCGTGAAGTAACAGCCACAACAGAACTTACATTGACAGAACGGGAATTCCTGAATTCATCATCCAAACCATTCACAACACAAGAGAAAATATGTGTGAGTTGCGCAAAAGTGAAAGCTAAGTCTCTTCATTAAATCGGAAAATATCAATAATTTAACCTTTCCCCAGTCTAGCGAACAATATATAAATTTACTTTACGAGGGGCATGTCTGTTTGTTTTTAAATAAATGAGAAGGAAGCAACAAGAAAATACCATGGGACTGCAAAAGAAGACTAAGATTAACACATACCCATTAGANTGAGATCAACCTCTCCAGTACCAATAGCCATATCAGCAAACCCTAGACGATCCTTGACCTCAATTTGTAATACTTGCTCTCTAGGATTTAAAACAAGGAATTGAAAGTCCTGATTCCAGATTGGCTGACCAGGAGTCCCAATGACAGTAGTTTGACTGTTCCTTTTACTACGAATAACTTGATCACCTAATCTGAGAATTTCATATGAATCGGTTCTACCAAAAAACATGTATCGAAGTTTCTGGGCATCTACAAGAGTAACAGATAGTTTTCCAACAAAATCCTTATTGCCTTCCTGCGTTCCTCCTGATTTTGAATCTTCTGAAACTGGTCCAACAACTTTTCCTTTTTGAAAATCCAAAACAATTTTCTTTGGTCGGACAAATATTCGAGGCAAATCCTCTGTCAGCAGTTTGGTCAAGAACATTGATAGAACGGGAATTCCCATTAGTNAAATACCATGGGACTGCAAAAGAAGACTAAGATTAACACATACCCATTAGATTAAACAATCTGAATGCTGCAAGTTGGAATGTGACCTTTGGAAGTGATACAAATGAACATGATACAGCTCCCACCCAAGGCTGTGTTGGTATCAATCTTAGTTTGACCCAAAGCTCACCATCAATGTCAAAATCCCGGACACCAACTGGAACAACTTCAATTTTAAGTAGTCANTTGACCCAAAGCTCACCATCAATGTCAAAATCCCGGACACCAACTGGAACAATTATTGGAATAATACCGAATTTCAAAGTGAGCATTAACAACATGCGGGCACCACCAGTATACCGAAGGCCAATTTGGTACCTGTAACAAGAAAGAGTAATGGTTAAGAAACCTATAACTGAGCAGCTGATAGACATTTTGAAATACTCAATGCCCCAAACGATTTACATCATTCATGCTTAGGAAAGGTCACTCTCCAAATTAAGATAATTTCTTTAACTCTTACTGAATGGAAACTCAAATAAATCTCATCAAAAGTTTCAATGATTTGAAAACAATATCCAACTGAAACCAAGTAAGAGCAATCGCAACAAAATCAATCAACACACGTACTGCAAGTCATTGGCACGACGTGATGTCTTCCTCTCAACATTTCTGACAGACAAAGGCTCATCCCCTAAAGAAAACTGTTTAATTTCAACTCTCTGCACATAATCTGGCTTCTTCAAGTCATCAATCACTGGCTGCAATAAACCAACAAGCCAATTCTCAATACCAGCTCTATACACTTTCCAGAGCTTCCCCAACACCATGTTCACCCACTCCACTGACTCTTTCCTTTGCAAATCCTTCTCTAGAAACAAGGAAAAGCTGGTAGGAACCTGTGGCCATGGCCCTCGTTGCCCTCCATCTCCGTTCGTTTGTCTCTGCCTCTTTCTCCACGTCCATAGCTTATCAAAAGCAACACCAACGAAACAGAAGAAGACAAATAAACCAATCACACTACGATTAATTGGTGGTGATGGAAGTGGATGAATTTCACCTAGCTGAGTCCTAAGCTTATCCACTAACGGATCTTCCCTAAAATCAGTAAAACTGTTTCGATCATCCTGAATCAGGTACTCTTTCGAGGTTTCACTTGAAAATCTAGAAAAAAGAAACCTATTTGCAGCTCTTGTACTAGAATCCGTAGGTCTTAGGTTCTTCAAATCCCCGCGAAATCCGCAGAATATCAACCGAAAGTTCGAAAATCTGAATTTCCCACTCCTTGGAAACCCATCTCGATATAAAACAGTGCGGAGCTCAGTAGAGCGTGGACAGAGTAAACGAGGAAACACATAAAAAGGCAAACGAAAATCAAAACTTGACGAAGAAGATTGTGGAATCATCTATGAATCGTATCCGACGAAAAACAACGCATATCTGTAGAGAATTAACGGTCTTTCTGCGATAGCTCGTACCATAAAATCTGCAGAGCTAATGCAGAGTTCAAAATTGCAGAAGAGAAGTTCATTATCGTTTTTGCTCTTCTTCTTCCTTTTTATCTGTAGACACGTGGATCGAACCCTCGTCTCTCCCTACGGCTATTAGAAAATAAAAATAATTGGTTAGGCCGAAATAAACGAAACCGACTGATTAAATTTGGTACAGCTGAAGACGAAAAAAAAATGGTTCAATTGAAGCTCAATCGGTACAGTCAAAACATTGGTGTTAGTTGAGCCTTATACAATTGGGACCAAACTGATAAGCCCACTTTGACATGGGCCTGAACAACTAAATTTCTGCGGCTGGTCGCGGTTTAACCCGGTACGCATGAATTCGGTTCAGTTGATTTGATGCTCAATCGGTATAGTCAGAGCTTCCTTGACAGTTGACACTCTCTCAGTCTCTCGTTGAAAAGGGAATTTTTGTTCCTGTTTGAGATTTGAATATTTGCTTACTTATCATTTCTCAATGTTAATGAATGTTTCAGCTCAACACCTTTCTCCATCTTCCGTTGCAGTCACTTCATTTCAAGCAGATCCATTGCTTAGTCCTTACTTCTCCTCACTTCTATACTCGCCGTGATCTCTTTCTCTCCCGTATTCTTCGCCGCTGCACTGCCGCAACTCAATTCCGGTACGCTCTTCGTTTACTATATCAAATCCAAACACCCAGCATTCAACTATGGGATTCACTTATTGGTCAATTCTCCGGTGGGATTACTCTCTACCGTCGATTATCGATTTTTGCCTATCTTCATATGCTGCGAAATGGCGTCGTCCCTAGCCGCCACACGTTTCCTCCGCTTCTCAAGGCGGTTTTCAAACTCACGGACGCGAATCCGTTTCAGTTTCATGCTCATATTGTGAAATTTGGATTGGATTCGGACCTTTTTGTAAGGAATTCGTTGGTTTCGGGTTATTCGAAATGTAAGTTATTCGATTATGGATATCGCGTTTTTGATGGAACGGAAGATAAGGACGTAGTTTCTTGGACTGCTATGATTGTTGGGTTTGTGAGAAACGATTCTGTTTCAGAAGCAATGGCCTACTTTGTGGAGATGAAGAAGACTGGAATCGCAGCTAATGAATGGACTGTTGTTAGTGTCTTGAGCGCTGCAGCGAAGTCTGAAGATGTTCGATTTGGGAGAAGTATTCATGGGTTTTACTTAGAAACAGGAAGAGTGAAATGTGATGTGTACATAGGGAGTTCTCTGGTTGATATGTACGGGAAATGTGGTTGTTATGTTGATGCTCAGAAAGTGTTCGATAAAATGCCAAGCAAAAACGTGGTAACTTGGACCGCATTGATTGCTGGATACGTGCAAAGCCGTTGCTTCAATAAAGGGATCTTGGTTTTTGAGGAGATGTTAGAAAGTGACATTACACCTAATGAAAAGACGCTAAGCAGTGTTCTTTCTGCGTGTGCTCATGTAGGGGCACTTCACCAAGGAAGAAGGGTACACTGTTTTATGATTAAAAACTCGGTTGAGATAAACAGTACAGTGGGAACAACATTGATTGATCTTTATGCCAAGTGTGGGTGTTTAGAGGAAGCCATATTGATTTTCGAGAGACTTCTTGAGAAGAATGTGTATACTTGGACTGCAATGATTAATGGACTTGCAGCGCACGGATATGCAGAAGGTGCATATGCTCTCTTTCAGACCATGTTAAGAAGTCATGTCTCACCAAATGAAGTTACTTTCATCGCTGTCTTAAGCGCCTGCGTTCATGGTGGCCTTGTGGAAGAGGGTCAAAAGCTTTTCCTGAGCATGAAGAAACGTTTCAATTTGGAGCCAAATGTGGATCACTATGCGTGTATGGTTGATTTATTTGGTAGAAAAGGTTTGCTAGAACAGGCAAAGGCTTTGATAGAGAGAATGCCAATGGAACCAACAATTGCAGTATGGGGAGCTCTGTTCGGGGCTTGTTTCATACACAAAGACAATGAGTTAGGTAAATACGCAGCCTCCCGTGTGATCAAGCTGCAACCTGGTCACAGCGGGAGATACACTCTCTTGGCCAATTTATACTCTCAATCCCAAAACTGGGATGAAGTCGCTCGGGTAAGGAAGCAAATGAAAGATCAACAAGTGTTGAAATCTCCGGGATGTAGCTGGATCGAAGTAAAAGGTAAGCTTCATGAGTTCATAGCTTTTGACGACAGAAAACGCCTCAAATCAGATGATATGTACAAGGCTCTCGACAATGTTGGGGTGCAAATGAGATTGCCTGATGAGTTAGAACATTTGACTGCTCTATAATGACTTTGAAATCCTTACATTTTCCTCATTAGCCTTCTCTGAAACTATCCATAACCCTCCAACTATCTCCTCCTCTAGTCTTCAACCTCTCAGCTAATTTCTGTGATACCTCGAGATGCAATAGTACAGGCTTCTTCTTCTCTTCTGAATATCTACAAGAGAAACTCCTGTTCACAACTTTTACATCTGGAATTGTGTGTTCTTGATTCTCACATCTGAACTTGAGTGCTTCAATGGCGACTTCTGGAGGAATTTTAGGGTTTCTAGCAAGCTGTTTACATGCTTCCATTGTTAGTTTCTTGTAGTTGAGACATCGACATATCTTTGTTCGGTCTTGAGGTGTTAGATTCGGATGAGACTGTACAACAACAAAACAAAAACTCAATTATTTATTCAGTTCCACTATGTAGAGTGGTCACAGTTGTAACATAAATATTATTTAAAATATCTACATAAATATATATTCTTTACTGAAAGAAATTGTGAAAAAAAAAGATGATAAAAGAATTTCATTGAAATCTCATTGTTTCAAAAATATTCGAAATTTTAACAATTCAAAATCATATAAAACAGGTGAATAAAAAGAAAGTATATACAGTATAAATAACTTTATGTGAATAACTGTTTGTTACAGTTACATGCATCTTCAAGTGAACTAATAGTACCTTACCAACAAAATATTCCTCTTTTAGATATTTTTAATAATAGAGTTAAGTGAAAAAACAAGAAGAAGAGACTGTAGACTTGTGGGTAAGATCTGACATGAACCCCACAGCAGTAACAAGACAGACTCAAGAATCTTAAGATCACTCCAAATCTTAATCATATATATATATATATATGTTTTTGTATGTTTGTATATGATTGTATATGAATATATGTGTATGTATGTAGGTATGGCAACTAGGTTATGTCAATAATTAGATCGATAATACCAAATCAAAAGCTAAGTTATTTCTCGTACCCAAATTATATTTTGTTGGACAAAACTACGATATGAACAATAATTAGATCGATAATATCTAATCAAAAACTAATTTTTTTCCCGTACCCCAAATTATATTTTGTTGGACAAAACTACGATATGAACATTTAACCACTTGAGATTTTCTGGGACATTATAATCTCAAATTTCAAATCTTCTATGATGAAGAAAAGAATAGTTGACACAATTTGAGCTCTTCATCAATACTTAAAAAACTAAAATTATATTTTGTTGGACAAAACTACGATATGAACACAAATAGTTTTTAATTTAGTGTCAGATGATAAGTTCACTAAAACAAACGGATTTGCATATCTAGGGATCGAATCTTACTGTTTATACGATATGAACATTTAACCATTTTAGAATTTCCGGACACATTAATCTCAGACCTCAAATCTTCTATGATGAATAAAAGAATAGTTGAGTCTATTTGAGCTCTTCATCAATACTTAAAAGCCAAAATGTATTAATTATCAAATTGTACTAAAATCTGTCTGGCACTTGTCATCTTCTATATGTCCAATACAGATAGAAAATCAAATTGATTATCATTTTTCGTCTCACTTTTGTACAAAATCTACTAAAATATAATTAAAAATAATGATTTAAAAAACTGACCTGCAGGTAGATGTCAATGGCTCTGTAAACTCCATCAAAGCAATCTCTAGCTGAATCTGGCAAGCTCTCTGCAACACCAAGAAACTTATTGAGTTTCAAATTCTGATCTGGAGATATTTCTCTTAAGTATTTATCAATCAATTTCCCAATCTCTTTCATGTTCTTCTCTCTTGACTCTTCTTCACTGTTCTTCACAAACACTTTCAGTAATCTTATCACAAGATCCACATCATAAAAACCATCATCTCTGCTTCCTCTTGCAGATACCAGAAGATCATCAAGTGTTGCTTGGTCCAACATTTCACCAATTAGGGTTTCTAAACCGAGTCTTGACTCACTACTTAAGTTAAAACTTGACAAAACCCGAAGAACCCAAAAGAGTTTTCTGCAAGAAAACGCGTTTTTCCCTGCAGAAATCACTCCTTTAACTGCTCTATCAGCTAAATCAGAGAACTCGAGCTCGTTTCTCATAAGCTTTGTAGTGATTCTCGATTTGGTATGGAGTTTTGTCTTGAAAAAATGGAGGAGAAATCTTGTCAAGACTAAGCTTGTTATATTGGTTTTGTAAGCTCCAATGATCGTAGTCAGCTTCAAAATGATCTTCGGAGAAAGATTCGACATATCATCGAACCACCACTCGTTACTTCTTCCACAAGAAACAGATCGCGAAATAAACCTACTCTCTGATTCAGGCGTGTGTTTAGCCATCTCAGGAGATAGAAAAGAGGCAAATGAAGAAGAAGACGAAGAAGAAGAAAATACATCTGAGTTGCGAGAGATTTTGGTCAAAGCTGCTAAGATAAGCTTATCAATAAGACCATACGAATCTGCTTGAAGAAACACTTGCTCACAGTTCTTCAGACACGAAACGATGTCGTTCCAAGACCCATAAAACACTTCTTTTAGAAACTTCTCTGTTTGAAGAAACAGATTAGAGAAACAAAACTTCTGAGTCATGCCTAAAAAAACAGAGCAGCAATACAAAGTCGAAACATTTGTAACATCGATTGAGATTCTTCCTTTTGTGTAACAGAATCTCGAAACCAATTCAAACCCATCTGGTCCACCTGGAAAATTATCGATTTCAATTTTGATCATCTCTGGATACTTTATTTTCTTATTTCTCTTCTTCTTACTCAGCTTTATCATCTTCCTCAAGCTTCCAGAGTACTCTGCAATTGTAGCCTGAAACAGAGCATAAAGAGAGATAAGAAACAGAGTATGATCAAAATTATCACTTTTGAATTTGATTTTCATTACCTGATTGAGGAAGAATATGTATTGACCATTGATAATGATCTTAAGATCATTAAGAGGAAACATGATATTGAACTATGGAGGCTAAAGAGTCTTGTGACTTGTGAGCTTTTAGCTGTTCTTCCTCTGTTTTTTTTTTTTTTGGAATTTGTAGAGCAATAATTAGAGTGGGCACATGTAAATGAGTGGATATATATAGTGTTTTATTTGTCTTTATTTACATCTGTATAAATACACACCAATAGAATAAACTAAATGGAAATTTTCAAAGAGACATTAGAGGGAAGTAAGACAAATATTGTGTTGAACTTATATATGTAGAAAAAAATTATAGAAAACCACATAAATTTCAAATTATCTCAAATTCCCATAAACTCATCTTTTATGTTTGTCATGTTTAGTATAATGCTATTGAATTTGGATTCCAAATTTTTGTTAAAGAATTGACTTTTATAAAATAATGATAGTTTAATCTTTCTTATGCAGTTGCACATTTATTAATGGTACTACTAACTACTAGTCTACTTTCTTTGTAATTTTTGTTGTCAATATGAGTCATGAAGGCCAACTCATTACCCAAAATCCTATATAAATCTCTTAAGCAGTAGGACCCGATTTCTAGTTATGCATATGCATCTGTATTTAGTGGATTTATTACCAACCACTGAAATAAATGTCATTTGATGTATTCAATTCATAGCTTTAAAAAAGTCTTTCCAACTCAAATATAAATAGTAAAATGTTTTATTATCAAATGGTTAAATGACTATTTTTCATTATTAGAATTTGACTTTAAAAACAATATCCCATTATCCCATGTAATATTTTACGGGTTTAGAAGATTTTGGATGATTGTTGAATTTTACCAATTTAATTGTCTAAAAACTAAACTTAAAACATGTATATATAAAAGGTCGAGTTATTCTGAATCTGATAATTAGAATGATCATATTAAGTTTTGATTCTTCCCCATCATACTAATAGATTAAAAAATGATTTTAGATTGTAGATTTTAGGTTATATATTGAATTTTATCGATGTAATTGTTAAAAAAACATGCATATAAAAGTTTTCTGATTGATTAAAAATTTAAAAAGCTAATAGATCAATATATATCATATTCAACTTTACCCTATTTGAAAGGAACTTCAATTTTATATATTAAATTAAAAATGATATACAAAAAGTGGGAATATTGGTGTAGTGCATGTGAGTATGTAGGGTCTATAGAAAAAGACTTATCTGTTTTAAGTGCGAGTCCATGACCATCTTTTTTTCATCGTATTTCCAAATTGGACCATGTTCATGACAATGAAATGATATGATATAAGCATACACTACATTACCACATCTTTGTTTATACGAAAATATTTAGGTTTGTTTTTATCGTATCCAATTTTAGTTTTGAGAAATTGATGTTATCCACAAAAAATCTCCATGTTCTATCTTTTTATTTCATTACAATCATATAGCGATGAGATTATTGGCATTGGACAAGAATATATATAAATAAAATCATAACAAAATACCAAACCGACAACTTTAGAGGTGTTTCCAACAATTATATATACTATGATTTTTATTGATTTTTTCTATTGGTGAAAGAAATTAATTATTAGGTGGGCGTAAATGTATTTGGAATTTTTTTAAAATATATATATTTATAAAACCAGGTGTTATTTTTTTTTGGTTAACGACAATATCAATATGAGCCACAAAGACCAACATAAATTTCGTAGGTAATAGGACTCGATCCCTGGTGTATGTGAGCTGTTTTTAGTGGACTTACCACCAGCTATTGGACTAAAGGTTACTTGCCAAATATTATTTAAATATTAATTTTTAAAACATTCACTAAAATTTATGTGTATCAAGTGGTTATTTTAAAGAGTTTGTACAAATTAAATTTACCATATAAATGGTAAATCTACTAAATATATCTACTAAATACATGTGCATTTACACAATTAAAGATCTACTAAATACATATGCATTTACACAATTAAAGATCGAACCATGCTGTCTACATTATATAAAAATTTAGGTACAGAAATTGTGACTCAATGTGAAAAGAAAAAATTACCATTAAAAGTTGGATATAATTTGTTTGTATAGTAAATTTAAATAGATTTGATGATAAATTTCATATTAAATCAATAGAAAATTTCATTTGAACTAACAAATAAAACTTACTGGGTACATATCATTGGGTATTGTCGGAACTCGGAACATAATAAGACCAAAACAAGTGAAAAAGCCATAGCCATTGAAGTACCAAAAATACTTTTTTTCTTCACACAATAAGTAGAAACAGGAAAAGAAAGTCGAAGACGTTATAATGAAACTGTTGTAAAACTAAGTCGGTAAAACAGATGAGAAACTAAAAAGGTACTAAAACACTATTAACTTATGAGCAAATCTCTCAGTTAACGGTACCTACTTCCACGTTCACGAGAATCACGACCATAATCTCTGTCTCTGTCCCGATCATGGTCATAATCATAGTCACGCTCCTTGCCTCTTTCTCGGCTTCTGCTCCTGCTTCTACGTCTTTCCTTGTCGTAGTGATGATCTCTATGCTTATCGCCTCGGTCTCTTTGCCTGTCTCTGCTTCTCTCTCTTCCATCTCTATCAATACCTGCCACATTCATATATGTATGTTGTGAAATGCAGCAATAAACATCTACTCATCTTTGTTATCTTCTTTATATATTCGGTTGATATAAGGAAACTCTGACGAGGAACAACAACTTAGCCGCAAGCTTAATGTGAAAATTCTAACCAATCCCTAATTCCTAAATAGGCATAAAAGTTTCACTTGAAGTGTAGACTGTAGAGCGGAGACTTTCTCTGAGAACTATTCACTAAAGCTAGTAGGTAGATTTACGACTCAAATAGGTTTCTAATATAGTGGAAAGATTCTGTTCTTGAGCTTAACCTTATTGATGATTGCATTAAAGAAGTAATGGGTTAAAATTAAACAGAACTTACCTAGTTCCTCGACTTCCCATCCAGCACGACCGGCAGCAACAGCAGGTCTGTTGTCAGCTTGGTGTGTTTTGACACGGTATTTCTTCTTTAGATTTCCAAACTCATCATACATTTCACCATCATCCTGAAATTTTAATGACATTTAGATTAGATGGAATGTGAAATGAGAACTCATCCAAATTGAAACAAACAAACAATAGAGAACTTTTCAGGGAAGGCATATTATACTTCTTCAGCCTCACGCCTGCGTCTCTTTGTTTCCTCCAACTCTTGTTCATCCAATTCCTTATAACCACCACCACGCCCTCCCCTATATAGAGAAAATAAATGAATAAGCACTCATCTTTTAAGAGAAAAACGGCCTGTGAAGATCAAACCTCGACAAATTCGTAATGCAACTTTAATTTGGACAGAATAAAACATTACAAGTGGGAGAATTAGTTTCCGAATAAACAAGCACTCCTTAAATTGAAAATCGAAAAAGAATATTGTGTTCTTTCCAGGAATCTATCAGGACATGTCTAAAGACTAAAGCATAGAGAAATACACTGGAATCTATGATCTATTGATCTCTCATACATTCACCGTAAATCATCTATAATCCAAGTCCTCGGCTTAAATGTTGCAAAATATCATTGACAATCTATTAACTGGCACGGAGACATACCTCACACCACCTTCATTCTGACCAGGTTTATTTGTGTTACAGATATTACATTTTAACCGCTTAGCCCAGTTGACATTGCCACACCTGAAAAATTAAAGAGTTAGAACAAAAATAAAAAGTTTCTTTCGGACTTCTCCTGGATTAAGAGAGAAAGACCACGTAGAAAACACTATTGCCACGATGCATTAACACATATTAGCCTTTTTACTTTAGGTAGTCTGAATGTTTCTTCTGATAATGATGTTAATAAAAAAATTCTGTTGCAATATGTTTTAATCAAGCATCAAATACTCATTATCCTGTGAAACCAACTATTTTTGAAACTAACAGGAATGCTTACATTGGACAAGCCCAATCATTTGGACCAAAAAGACCAGTAGGGGCACCACTTGGCTGCTTCCCCGGTGGCCCACCATCAGCGCCTCGACCTCTTCCACGTCCACCAGCCCCCATGCTGCCACCAGATGCACCAGCTGGTCTGGCCGTTCCACAACGGTTACAGACCCCACGGAACGCAAAATTCACATTTGTACAACTGCCAATAGAAGATTATTTATTAGAACACTACTGCCAAAATATAATGAAATACAATACTGCCAATTTAACGGAAACAAGAGCTAGATGAAGCTCCTCACCGATATCACATCACAGACCTTGTATTTGGGCACATCCAGTCACCATCTTGCTGCCATGGTTTTGCCGATGAATCAACCTGACCTCTGCCCCTTCCAGCACCTCCATTTGTTTCCTTAGCACCTCCATCAAATCCAACAAATTCACTTGAATCTCCTGCACCTTTATTCTTCGATTCAGCCATAAAAACTCCAATTGTGCTTCCATGAAAATCTTTGTTATTGAACCATTCAACAGCAGCCAAAGCAGCATGTGGGTCCTCATAGGTAACAGTAGCATCTCCTTTCGGCTCATCAGTCTCTTTGTCCCGGTACAACCATACCTTGGGAGTACCAGTTCGTTTGTCCTTCTACAAATAATGTATGAAAAAGTGTAAGAAACTGGAAATTTTGTGAATAAAAGAGAACAAAAACATCAAACAAAAGCAACAATTAGTACCTGGTCAATACCATACCTTAAGCAACCCAATGGTCCCAAAATATTCAGCCAACATATTCTCGTCAGTTCCTAATGGAAGATTGGAAATGTAAACTGATCCGTTAGTAGGAGCTCCTCTCGTTGAATATCCAGCCATCGTAATCCAATTTCATCAAAACAAAGCCGTCACGAATCTGTACATGATTAGCCCAAGAGTTCAATTCAGTCCTTCTACATGTATAATTTACATACAGACAAGCATGAAACCCCATAATCACCATAATCACAGTTTAACACAGGACTAGCGATTTCATATACTTCGCAGTCAACAACGAGCCATAGATCGAAGCAATAACATCGATAGATTCAAACCCCAAAATTAAGCTCAAAAACGAAAAGAACAAAGACAATGAGATATCACTTTGAATCAAGCATAACGCAACGAGAGAGATAATCATAAAAATGGAAAAGAGAGAGAGAGGAACAACAAGGAATCTGACCAACGATGAGAATCCAGCGGCGAAGGAGACCTCCTGAGTTTAGGGTTTGCAAGAGCGTTGAATGAAAGAGATCTCGCGAATAATTTCACTTGTTTGGTGGTTATTTGCAATTTCATTCTTTTTATTTTTTTTCCTTTATATTGTCAATTTTTTTTTTTCTTTTGGTAAGGAAATATTTCAACAAATGATTAGAGATACACATAAAGGGTATCAGAAGCTTACTAAAAGCATATAAATTCTTTTTTGGTTTGAATGTCATATTTTCTTAAATCATTTTTAAAATATTGACAAAATTAGAAAAGAAAAAACTACATATATGAAAAATACAATACAACAATTTGAAAATCAACAAATTAGACTAACACTAGAAACAATTATATAGTGAAAAACTAGAGATCTCATAAGAAGAATGTTCAACAATTATAAGTGATACTCATGGCTGTCGCTAACAATTTAAAAATCTTGTGTTGGTAAAATATAATAGTCCTTTGAAGAAATATTTTGAGGCTTAAACTTTTAAAAAAAAACCCAGCTCTATAACTTAGTAAGGAAAACAATTATATGGTGTGAGAAGAAAAAAATATTTTTGTAATAAAATATATGTCTTGAAGTAGTTGGATTTTTAGGAAAAAAATTTAATAACACTCTTATATTGGATCTTCAATTTATTTGGATCATGTGACAGATCTCATATCATAGGTGCTTATCCACGACTCTAGTGATACTAGAAAGTTTAACGGGATAAATAAGTTGAACAAATGGCACGACAAACTGATGTAACAGGAAAACTAGTTCAACACTATGAACCGCGCTATGTTAAAATCGCAGCCTTCATTTAATGTTGTACGTCATACATTTTTCACGTTTTTCGGGTCCTAACTTTTAGCCAAAAACCTCTATGAATATCCTATATAGGAAATGTGAAGGTTTTTTTAAGTGATATAAAAGATTTATAGATCACTTCAATCATTGTCAAATCGTTTTGATTCAGAATCTCATGTTTTCTAATACTCTCTCCGTTTCATATTAGTTGTCATTCTAGACTAATTTTTTTGTTTCACTTTANAAAATTATCTCATTTGCCCCTACTTAAATAATTAAAATATTAAATGGTTTGAAATTTCAATAGTCAAATAAGGGCATAAAAGAACATTTACATATTTTCTTAATATGTGTGCAAAACTCTAGAACGACAACTAATATGAAACAGAGGGAGTATAATATTATTGCCTAGACTTAATCCAATTATGTACCATCACTGGATTGGATGTCGAATCTCACAATCTTCGTATTTTAAATGTTCAATCATGAGTGTGAAAATGTATTAAACTCTCTAATACAAAAAAATGAAAATAAATTATATAAAACGTTCATAAATCACTTTATTTATTACCAATTCTTTTTAAGTTAGAAGTTCATAAAACTAAATTTTAATTGGCCGAAGGAAAATAGCTGATATTTCCATGGTTAGTTAACAGCCTAACCTTAAATCCCACCCAAATTGCACAGCAAACCTCATTAGTGTGAGGACAATGCACATAAATTGCATATTTGGTGAAAGATAGAAGTAATATCCAATTAGAACAGCATTTAAAATGTGTATCCAAATATGTTTCTATTGTTAAAAGTTTTGAAGGTGAAATTAGTTACTAAATGACATAAAAAGAGGCTAGTCAGCGAATAATCTCTTTGCTTTTTGACATCTTTAATTATTGTTTATCTTTATGCATGTTTTCAATTTGTTTTTAATTAGTTTTAGAACTTAGCAGAAGTTGTTGTTGTCTCCTTCGGTCCTTCCATTTCTTTTCAACGTTTCATCATCAATTACAATGTTAAAAATAGATAGTCGTTATCATTCTATTCCATGTGTTTTCTATTCTATAGCCCAAAGATAGGGTAAAAAAAATTGTTTATTAGTAATTGACATGATTCAAACTTGGGAATATTGCTTTACCAAACTAGAAACGATATCCTAAGGTTTAGAATATATACACAATTGCCGAAGACGTGTGGTTCAGTAGTAGTGGGTACTTTAGCATTCTTCAGATACTAGAGTTCGATTCCTCCCTAATACAAAGAGATTCTTCCCTAATACAAAGAAAAGGAAGAAAAAGTTGGCTATGGATCGGACTTTTGTCGATCCTATTAGTAATAGAAATAATGAGTAAGATTGACAAAAAAAAAAAGAATATATACACGAAGTAAAGAAAATCAAGTCACGTTTAAAATTCGATTGTCAAAATATTATTACAAATTTCTATTTTTGGAGACTGTTGTTTTTTTCTACTTATCTTCAAAGAGATAAGAGCGGAAAGTTGTCCGTGAAAATAAGAGAAAATGTCTAAAAAAAGACAGTGAGATCGCCACTAAAATCTGGTCGTTGAAAAAACATTATGTTTATCCAAAAACCATTTTTTCTCCTATTCATAAGCCAAGTTAAATTTCTGACAACTCAAATCATAATCCATTCCTATTAATAGATCACACAAATTCTTATATTTAAAGAACCTCACAAGCACTTCAGTTTTGGATCAAAAGCTCACACAAGTTTTTGTTTGAATAACAAAATAAATTAAGGGTAATACAATATATTACGTGAAGTACAAGTAATAAGAATGGCTGGAGGAGCCTTTGTATCAGATGGTAGTGGTGGAAGCTATGAAGGTGGAGTCACTGGCTTTGTCATTATCACTTGTATAGTAGCTGCCATGGGAGGTCTTCTCTTCGGTTATGACCTCGGAATCTCAGGTTTGTAAATTTTATATTAGACCATTTACAATGGGGTGTTGAATAAAAAATTAAGTAGTTGAATAAGTGTAACGAAGATATTGAATTTAGATTTTGAAATGAGATGGATTAATTGGTGCGGGATAGATACATATTGAATAGTGCGAATAATGAGATCACAATGCCACCTAATGAAAAATGATTAATCGGAAGAGAGAAAAAACTATATGGGAAAAAACTAAAGTGTCGAGAAAAATGACTTTGGTCACTATTTCTACAACTTTTTCTACCGGAATTTGTTTCACATAGTATTGTTTGGAGTTTTAAAAGAAAGCTTGTATAGATTGGGTCTTAACGATCAAACTGTTGATAAAAAAAACTATTATAATTTATAAATGATTGTACATGATCTTAGGGGTCTACAAGATACATAACTTATTTCCCTGTCGAGAAACTACAAAGGTGTCCAGTAAGTTGTCCTCTGATCTAGTTTGTGAATGTAATGTGTTGTTTTATATGGTTGTGTTATAGGAGGAGTGACATCAATGGAGGAGTTTCTAAGCAAGTTTTTCCCAGAGGTTGATAGGCAAATGCACACCGCAAGGCACGAGACTGCTTACTGCAAATTCGATAACCAATTGCTTCAATTGTTCACTTCTTCACTTTATCTTGCGGCTCTCGTCACTTCCTTTGCAGCTTCGGCTGTAACAAGGAAGTATGGACGCAAAGTCTCAATGTTTGCTGGAGGTCTTGCGTTCCTCATAGGTGCATTTTTCAATGCATTTGCTATGAATGTTGCAATGCTCATTGTTGGTAGATTAATGCTTGGAATTGGTGTTGGCTTTGCTAATCAGGTTAGTCAACCTACTTAATATGACCATTGGTCTTGGTCTGTTTATTCAGTATGGCTCATTGCTTGATCATGGTCATCTTTCTTTATCTAGTCTACGCCAGTTTATCTCTCGGAGATGGCTCCTGCGAAGATCCGAGGAGCACTCAACATCGGTTTTCAAATGGCTATAACCATTGGGATATTGATTGCAAACCTAATCAACTATGGAACATCTAAAATGGCTAGGAACGGGTGGCGAGTGTCTTTAGGTCTGGCTGCAGTTCCAGCGGTTGTAATGGTTGTAGGATCTTTTGTCTTGCCCGATACACCAAACTCGATGCTCGAAAGAGGCAAGTATGAACAAGCGAGAGAGATGTTGCAGAAGATTCGTGGAGATGTTAACGTAGATGAGGAGTTTCAAGATATATGTGATGCTTGTGAAGCTGCTAAGAAAGTTGAAAATCCATGGAAGAACATCATTCAACAGGCCAAATACAGACCTGCGCTTGTTTTCTGTTCTGCAATTCCTTTCTTCCAACAGTTTACTGGTATCAATGTGATCATGTTCTACGCTCCTGTTCTCTTCAAAACTCTCGGTTTCGCCAGCGATGCCTCGCTCATCTCAGCAGTTATTACTGGTGCGGTTAATGTTGTCTCTACTGTTGTCTCCATCTTTGCGGTTGACAGATATGGGAGAAGGATTCTCTTCCTTGAAGGTGGCATTCAAATGATCGTTTGTCAGGTAAATTCATTAGTTCACTCCATCTCGCCTAGTTTCAGAGTTTGCATATGTATGTGAATACTGAAACATGTTCAATTCATAAGTTATATATGAAGTGATGATTGCGTACCTTAATATAGATTACTTTGATGGGTCAATATGCAGATTATTGTTGGTACCTTGATTGGTCTGAAGTTTGGAACGACAGGATCAGGGACTTTGACGCCTGCAACAGCAGATTGGATCCTAGCTTTCATATGTTTGTATGTTGCAGGATTTGCTTGGTCATGGGGTCCATTAGGATGGTTAGTACCAAGTGAGATCTGTCCGTTGGAAATTAGACCAGCGGGACAAGCCATCAATGTCTCTGTCAACATGTTCTTCACTTTCCTCATAGGACAATTCTTCCTCACTATGCTTTGCCATATGAAGTTTGGTCTCTTCTACTTCTTTGGAGGAATGGTTACAGTGATGACCATCTTCATCTACTTCTTGTTACCGGAGACCAAAGGGGTTCCTATTGAAGAAATGGGAAGAGTGTGGAAAGAGCATCCCTTCTGGAAGCGTTACATCCCAGATGACGGTGTTATCGGCGGAGTTGAAGAGAGCTATGTCAAGGAAGTTTAAGAGCCAAGAAAGTGAAGGTTTCAACAAAATCTAGGGGTTGCTTTTACTTAGCCGCTAGTTCTTGTGAATAAGCCACCAAGATGTGTGAATTTGCGGCCGAGAGGAGGAGAAGAAGAAGAATGGAAGCTGTTGATAAAATGTTGAATGTTTTTACCTGATACATTCCAATAAATCCTAAAAGAATTTACATCTATGCATCCAATTGATTCTAGTCTTATTACCACCAAATGAGATCACGTGCAAAAAATGTAAAAGCCAAATGCGTTAACCGGGCACAAGACTGCAATGATCTATTATGCTTCCAGCAAATGATTTATCAAAACCTAACTAGACAATGGCAAGTATAAGCAAAGAAGCCTATATCATATATACTTCCCAATGATGCTTCTTTAGTTCTGGTAAGAGCTCAAGTATTTTCTATTCGTAATATTTGTTGCAAGATATACACCTCAACTGAGAAACAGGTGACAAAGATCACAATTAAAGAGATTCGTTTACATTTCGAAATAGTGATGAGACCGAGGAAAATACGGGTGGGAAGAGAGACGATTAACCAATAGATATTGCGTTCAAGAGTCCATCAATGTACTCCTTAAGCTTGGCCTTTGTGATAGCACCTTCCCTTTTGCTACCTGGAACTTCCTTCCCGTCCTTGAAGAGGATGAAATGAGGTAAACCATAAACTTTAAAATCACCTATATTAGTTTTGGATCAACGTCGTGATCAATCTTTACAATCGTCATTTTGTCAGCATATTCCTAGGAAGAAAAGAAAATATCTTAAGTTCCACAAGACAAGAAACCTAAAGAAATTTCAAAATATATTGTATGATCAGTCGTTTAGTGTCTACTACATCAATTTCTTGAAATTTTCTTAGCACTTGCTTAGAGTATTACTATGTTTAGAGCTAAAGGTATATGATTTACAATTCTTTCTCATACATCCAATATATTGTCATTCAAGTCCTACGAGAAATCTGTGATTCCAAATCAAGTTTAAAATACTCACGATTCTCCAGTAGAACTAATGGATGATACGAATTCCATGATCATCAAAACAGAAAATCAAGAGAGATAATCGGTATTTGAAACCTGGGATAAGGATTCAATAGCGGGAGTGATCAATTTGCAGGGACCGCACCAAGTGGCGATGAACTCAACTAGAACCGGCCGGTCCGATTCTAAAACTGTACTCGAAAACTCACTTTCTCCAATCTTTTTGACACCGCCGCATTTTATCGCCGAACTAGAGAGTATCTTGCTTCGTCTACCTCCGGACCTTAACAAAAGTAGGTGATGGTTAGCCACGACAAAGGTGGCCTGGACTGGGCCTAGAGGTTTAATGGCCATGGAGGAAGCCGGAGAAAGTTGAGATTGATTATTGTGTGTATGATTGAGATCGATCTCATCGGAGGAACCAATTTTCTATGAATCTAAACTTTCTCCATTAAAGTGGTTGCTTTTTGGCGGGTTTTCTCCTTTAGGGTTTCTTCTTTTCCCAAAGGTATTTATATTGATCACGTGACGAGACGTGTTGGTTAAGTAATCGAATCAATTTGTTAGGATTTGAGTCTATTTTATGTTTTCCTTTTCTATTAGGTTTTATTTTTATGTTTTCTTATAAATAGGCATATATTTGCGGGAAAATGGCATAAATCTTAATGAACTTTTACTGCAATGCTGATTTTTTAATAAACTTTTGAATCCGTTTTAAATCTTAATTTAATCCTTAAAAATTAGAAAAAAAACTATATAAACTTCCTAATTGTGACCGATTTCTACGTTAACCGTCAGTCAAAGGTTAAGTCTCCGTTATTACATAGATGGTCGACACTTGTATGGCTGATTAAGCGAAACGTGTACAGTGAAATTAAAAATTTTTTAAAAAAAACCCAAAAATGGAAAAAAAATCAAAAAAAGCAAAACAAATTTGGAAAACCAAAGAAAAATTTTAGGAAAATATATTGTAAATAAAAAACGAAAATAAAAAATAAAAAAATAAAAAAGTAAAAATAATTTTTTTAAAATCAAAAAAAAAGTTGGAAGAAAATTATTAAAAATTTTAATGAATAAATTAATACAACCAATTACAACCTAATTAAACAAAAAATAGACACGATAACTAACCGAATAATACAACTTGACTACTATCATAATACAAGCATAATACAACTCGACTATGCTTCATCAATTCATTTATGTAGGTGTATCTATTAACATACCAAAAACACTTGATTTGTTGAAAATTTCTAGGGTTTCTGACGAATTTTGAATTGAAGTTTTAGAGATAAAGATTTTCAAATTGGGTGGATTATGATAGTAGTCAAGTTGTATTATGCTTGTATTATTTGGTTAGTTATCGTGTCTATTTTTTGTTTATTAGATTGTAATGGGTTGTATTAATTTATTTATTAAGTTTTTAATAAAATTTTTTCCAATTTTTTTTGATTTTTAAAAAATTATTTTTACTTTCTTATTTTTTATTTTTTATTTTTTAAAATTTTATTTTCGTATTTTATTTAGATATATATTTTTCTGAAATTTTTGAATTTTTTCTTTGGTTTTCCAAATCTTTTTCGGATTTTTTGGATTTTTTTTTTGGTTTTTTTATTTTAATTTCAGTGTACATGTATCGCTTAATCAGCCTTACACGTGTCAACCATCTATGAAATAATAAAGATTTAACCGTTAACTGAGGGTCAATATAGAAATCGGCCACAATTAGGAAGTTCATGTAGGTTTTTTAAATTTTTAAGTATTAAATTAAGATTTAAGACGAGTTCAAAAGTTTATTAAGAAATCGACAATACGATAAAAGTTCATTAAAATTTAGGCCCTTTCCCATATATTTGCCTACTTATTTCTTACGTTTGTTAAGCAACTTATTTGAGTCTTTTGAGTCCTTTAAACAACCCTCCTAAATCACATATTGTGAGTTAGTGTTTAATAAAGTACTCATTTTCTTCTTCAAATTCCCTTCGATTTATTTTCCTTCATTATTTTGTGAGCTACATGGAATATCACATGTTTCTATCCTAAGTCTTGCTCATTTCTTATGAAACTGAATATAACTTGTATGATTGTCTCTTTGTCTGGTTTTTGTTTGTCTTTATTGTTAACAAATATTAGTCTTCTGCTGAATAATTGTTATTATTTCTTTAAGAATTTTGTTTTATCGTGTTTTTGAATCCAAGGCTGATTTCTCTAAATTTCAGGGTTTACGACAATTAGATATGAATAATAAAACCTCCTTCAATGAGAAAGAAAGCAACATCTACACGTTAAACGATATACATGATTCATTGTTGTGTCATATTCTCTCACACTTCTCAACCAATGAATCGGTTTGTACTAGCGTATTGTCTAAACAGTGGAGAAATTTCTGGTTTCATGTTTCAATATTGGACTTAAATTCCTATAATATCTCAGATAAGGATGACTTTGTACGAATTGGGCACGAATTGTGTAGCTGCAGCCATGGAACACTTGAAGAGTTTCACGTTGAGTTCTATCTCAGAAATCACCAATATTTTTTTGCCAAGTCTCTTGATTCTCCACATACTTCTTTGCAAAGTAAAACCATTAACTTTCATAGTTCGTATTTTGACGCTGATTTAGTAGATGAGGTCGTGGCTACGTGCATCGTGGATTGCGTGGCAACGGTTGCTCGTCATAATCATATTCCATATGCTCATCTTCTTCATGCAACGGTGATCCAAAAAAAGAGGCCCACTTCAGCTACAAAACAATCATCAATATAATTAGATAACCCTAGCTATACCAAAGGAAGAGCACGTTGTGGTTGGTAATCGAGCAAGAAGAGAATCTCTTATAATCCTGTCAAGTTGATTGAAGATGCTCTTGTGAGTGGCGGCAATCCCGTTGTGTAGCCTTATCATATTCTCTCAGTGTAACCTATGTTTTCTTCTATTTCTTGTTGCACAAGTTATTCATAATTACCTCAAAATGGAACAACTACTTCCTCAATTCTCTACTTGACTCACTTACACAATATTTCATTTACACTGGTGCCAACCTTCCTTGAGAGCTGTCCAAATCTACACTCTTTGGTTCTAATAAGTAACATTTGCTCGTGAGTTTTCACTGATATTTAATAAAACGGAACCTCATACTTAACTTGGTGATGTATTATCAGGAATTCATTCCCTATAAAAGATAAGATTGATTTTTCATCTGTCTCACAAAGTTTTCTATCATCTCTTGAGTTTGTTCACCTGAAGACATCTTCCGTTGTTTGCTTGCGTAAGGAAGATCAACCATTCGTAAGAGACAGTAAGATGAAATTAGCAAAGTACTTTCTAGAGAATAGTTCAGCTCTCAAGAAACTGACAGTAAATGTGAGTTTCCGTAACATAATCCTCGAAATCATATTCGGTTCCAAGATGCTTTAAGGAGCGAAGTTGTCTTGGAATAACTGAGCCATCTTACAAGCTTTTTTTTGCTAAATCCTGTTTTATATCCAATGATCTAAGGAGAAGCGGTAATCTTTTTTTTGTTAATATTGGGTCACAATTGGCTAACCCATTAGCCTTAGGTCACAACTCGCTGATCCATTAGCCAAGTTCCTGCAATGTGACTTGTGTCCTGCTTATGTGATGGTGATATCATTGACAATTTTTGAGCCTTTGAAAACTAGTTTTTGTGTTATGTAATGTGGAATGGTTGCTTATTAGGACATGAATAGGTGTTTCCTAGAATCTACTAAATCGAATATGGTGAGGTCTGCATCACTCTTTATCATGCATCATGATCATAATGTTTTATTTTTTCCCTAAGAAAAAATAATATTGTACTTTCGGCAATACTAGCTAACTACTTAATTATTACTAATTCTTGTTGAGAAATACGGCCCAAATTTTATTATTTGTTTTCATTGTGACAAATATAAATTAAGATAATTGCAGGTTATAATACAATGGTTGACTATATAAACTAGAATTGTGATCCAAACATGGACCATTTCTAATTAATGTATTGTTGTTTTATTGACTTACATTTGTTTATTTTTTCCTTTTAAATTTAAAATCAGATCGGCTTTAGAAACTCATAATTTATGGAATATACTATGTTAAACAATGTTAAAATCTCTTGAATTTGAATGGGTAAAAATTAAATATAATATGATGTATCATTTTCAAAATAATAATATTTTTAAGTCAAATTTAGTAAAGTTTAAAATTCTCTAGTAAGTGAATTTTGTGGTTTAGTGATATAGAGAAGAATAAAAAATTAGGGAGAATTCATTCGGTTAAATATTTATTTGGTTAAAAAAATTCGATGATAAAAAATTAGTTAATGATTTTTTGTTAACAATTAGATTGAAAAAATTTAATTTATAGCGGAACTTCAAACTACGTGAATAAGACGAATTCTATTTCCCGATTTTTTTTTGTCAATGACAATATTAATATAAGACACAAATGCTGGTATATTAGCCAAATTTCTACATAAATTTCGTAAATAGTGGGACTCAATTTCTGGTTATGCATGTGCGTCTGACTTTAGTGGATTTACACTAGCCACCCGATTTTGTATGTTTTGTAATTGAGATTTAAAACCATTAATTAAGGAAAATAATTTCATTAAACTCTATGATCACATAATTTGAAAAAGAAAAGCATCGGTTAAGAAAATAACAAGGGTATAATCGGAATTTCGACCACGTGAGATGCTGAAACTTCCACTGTTGTTGGCCAAAAAAGACATTCAAATTTGTCGGATGCTTAAATTAAAATCAAAATTCCTAAAAAGAAAACAGTTTTACCAAGCCGAAAAAAAGTTTCTTCTTCTTCTTCACTCGCTTCCTTTTTCAGATTTTCTCTCCAATTTTTCTGATATTTTCTCAGTCGCCATTGTTACTACTGTAATACCCTCAACTGTTATACATCTTTTACTTCCATTACATTTTTTTTTTCAATCTTTATTCTTTCCTTAACTCTTTTTGTTTCCTCACTTTACAAATTCAGGATCACCGAGTTTTATTTCAGAATTTGTGGATAATTGTGTGTATGATTGAGATCGATCTCATCGGAGGAATCAATTTTTTTATGAATCTGAAGTTTCTCCATTAAAGTGATTGCTGATTGGCGCGTTTTCTTCTTTTTTAAAGGTATTTTTATGAGCTAGATCGAATATCACATGTTTCTATTCTTAAGTCTTGCTCATTTCTTATGAAATTGAGTATAAAGTTTTTATCTTTGTCTGATTTGTGTTCGTCTTTACTGATAATGGGAAATCATATCTGAATTTCAGATCAGATCAAATTTTTTATTTATGGTTTTAGGCAAGATCAAGCCTTAGATTTATTGCAGTGTGATTTTTGGTGAATATATATCCACTGGATCTTGTATTGCTTTTTATTTCATTTAGAAAGAAATCCAAAAAGTCTTTGCATTTACTTCCAGAGGATTTCATATATTGTCTAATTTTAGGATATTTTCTCTTTGATTTCTGAACTCTATGATAGTGACTTAACATTGAAAAAGCACTTTTTAGTCTAAAGTATGGTCCCTTATTAATGTTCTATTAACAAAACTTAGATAGGTCTCTGAATGGATCTTCTTCAAAACCTTGTTGGAAACCAGAAAAGAGTTGTCTTTCTGGTCTCATTTCATTTGAAGTGTACACTTCTCTTACAGGAAAATGGCACACAAGATTAAGCCCTCCATTCAGGCACTTAAATCGATGCCAGGAGACTATAGATATCTTGGTTCACAAATCTCTGATCCCCTGGAGAATTCATCTGGCTCAAGTATTCCACAAAATGGTCACTTAAGGAATGGGGTTAATGGAAGTGAAAGTTCGGCTGGGGGAGTGGATAGTTCTAATGAGGATTCACCTTATAGCGT
The DNA here is from genome assembly GCA_900406435.1 of Lepidium aucheri. Taxonomy (NCBI): domain Eukaryota; kingdom Viridiplantae; phylum Streptophyta; class Magnoliopsida; order Brassicales; family Brassicaceae; genus Lepidium; species Lepidium aucheri. Next base: position 23,012 of record OVBA01001101.1, on the reverse strand, counting down.
GCACAGCATTTCAAATGGAGAACGATCATCAGTCAGTGATGGAGATCCTATAGTGCCCTTGCCTCAGATTAATGATCGCAAGTGGAGCGACACAAGCGCATATGCTCGGAAAAAGGTATTGTTAAGGTTTCTGTATTGCAACTTTTCTTATTTCGGTTTTGGTGTGGCTGTTTGTTAGATAGCCAGGTTGGATTACTACTAGTTAGGATGAAAAGTTGGAAAAACGTTAGAGAAAACATTCCATTCCTTATGTTCATGGTACTAAACTGACAAATTTCAAATTTCAGGTACTGCAATTCTGGGTCCAACTTCCAAACGGTAACTGGGAGCTGGGGAAAATATTGTCAACTTCAGGAGAAGAATCTGTTATTGCATTACCTGAGGGAAAAGTAAGCATTTCTGAGTTCACTGAGGTAGATGTTAATTGAAAATTTAAATGGTTGATTGGAATCTATTTCTACACTTGATTCAACCAGGTTTTAAAAGTAAAATCAGAGACTCTAGTAGCTGCAAATCCTGATATTCTTGATGGAGTAGACGATCTCATGCAACTAAGTTACTTAAATGAGCCAGCAGTGTTGTACAACCTTGAGTATAGGTACAACCAGGACATGATATATGTAAGCCATTTCTGCTTATATAATTTGTTTTTATGTCATGTCAACAGTCTCTCCCTGAATTCTATAGTAAAATGTTGCAGCTCTTGTTATTGTTTTCTGAATTTTCCTTTATGGTGCTAGACAAAAGCTGGGCCCGTTCTGGTGGCTGTGAATCCATTCAAGGAGGTTCCTTTATATGGAAGTCGAAACATTGAAGCCTACAGGAAGAGATCGAATGAGAGCCCTCATGTTTATGCTATTGCAGATACAGCAATCCGTGAAATGATACGAGGTGAACTTACGTTTTTTAGTTTGTTTATTGCTGAATGTACTACATTCTATGTTTTCAGTCTAATCTTTTCCGGTTTCTATTACAGACGAAGTTAACCAATCAATCATTATCAGGTTGGTCAAAGTTTCTTCCTTGAATGTTAAATGTTACAGTATAAGTAATTGTAGGTGAACTTGTTAAACTTAAGAATGTCTACATTCACTCAGTGAAACAAATATTTCTTACATTTTCATGCCTCTGTAATATATATAGTGCTGGAATGGTGGGGCTAAATCTGTTTGCCAAAAAGACATTAGTCATGACCTGTCTAGATGCATCACTTGTGACTTTGGAAACTAGTAGATATGTTGAAATAATCAATCTACCATGTTGTGTATCATGAAGTGTTTTCTTATCATAAGATTTCTTTAAACCAGTGGAGAGAGCGGAGCTGGGAAAACTGAGACAGCAAAGATAGCAATGCAATACTTGGCTGCTCTTGGAGGTGGAAGTGGGATTGAGTATGAGATACTAAAGACGAATCCCATCTTGGAAGCATTTGGAAATGCAAAAACGTTGAGAAACGACAATTCTAGTCGTTTTGTAAGTCCTCCAGTCTCATTTATGCCTTCTGGACGCTTTTTTAGATTGTACCTATTATGTGTGAAAGTTCAGGGCCTTTGTAGTTCTCATAATATCTCTTTCATGTTAAATTTGACAGGGTAAGCTGATAGAGATTCATTTTAGTGAAACAGGGAAAATTTCGGGTGCCAAAATTCAAACATGTAAGCATAAACCTTGTAGTTTCTGCTTAACATTGTTTGTTAATTTCCTGTCCGAAAACTAATATAACTTTTTGTTTTTTTTTAAATTTTGCAGTTTTATTAGAAAAGGTTGTTCCTCAGCATCATTTCTGATCCTTCAATTTCTTTCATGTTGAAAGTATGGTTTCTTAACATTGACAAGCATTTTTTTTTATGTTGACACTTTAATAGTCTAGAGTGGTTCAATGTGCGGAAGGAGAAAGGTCATATCATATATTTTATCAACTTTGTGCTGGGGCTTCACCTACGCTTAAAGGTATGACTTGGATATCTAAATCCTAAAAGGTGCATTTAACAGTTCTCTTTAAAATTTCTCTTGTTGCACCTCATGCAAGTGACAATGATTAGTGTTAAATTATCAGTTTACTGGACAGACTTTTCAGGTCACTTGTTGTGATGTAGAACTTTACATATATTTCATATATATGGTTACTGTCTATCTGGTGAAAAAATATTGGTTATCTGACAATTTATTCTACTCATCGTTAAACCAGAGAAGCTAAATTTGACTAGCGCAAAACAGTATAAATATTTGAAGCAAAGCAATTGCTATTCAATTAACGGAGTTGATGATGCTGAACGTTTTCACGCCGTAAAAGTAATTGCCTCACTCTGTTCAAGTATTTTTTCTTCTTTTTCTGCATATTTGAGTAATTTAATTTAACCCTTCTACTTGTAAACTCTTTACCCATGCAGGAAGCTCTTGATATTGTGCATATAAGTAAAGAAGATCAAGAAAGCGTATTTTCAATGCTTGCTGCAGTATTATGGCTGGGGAATGTTTCCTTCACCATTGTTGACAATGAAAATCACGTTGAACCTGAAGCAAATGAAAGTATGGCTCTTCATTTCCTTAAATAGTGTTACCTGCTCTTTTAAAGTTATACCTGGTTTCCTGTCCTTGTATTTTGTATGCTATTGTTTTGGAGCAAGCTTTTGGGTGTTGCAAGTTGTTGCTTAATATTCATGGTTCATTGGGCAGGATGCACAAAACAAGGCTAACTTAAGTGCTGTATTTGTTTTTGTTTTTCAGGTTTGTCAACTGTTGCTAAATTAATTGGGTGCAACATCAATGAGCTTAAGCTAGCTCTGTCGAAGCGTAATATGAGAGTTGGAAATGATACTATTGTACAGAAGCTAACACTATCACAGGTACGTCTTGTATAAAAAATTGCTTGCCGTAGATTTTTTGTGGGCACTTGTATCCTGAATATGGTTAGTTTTCCACTCTATAGTCATGGTCTATGCTTGTTATTTATTTGGCATCAAACCTTGCGGTACGCGAGGATTCCTTCTGAAGATAATGATTAGTTTATTTTTCACATTTTCCTTCAGGCCACGGATGCAAGAGATGCTCTAGCAAAGTCAATCTATGCCTGCCTATTTGACTGGCTGGTTGAACAGATAAACAAATCTTTTGCTGTGGGAAAAAGGAGAACTGGCAGATCCATCAGCATTCTTGATATCTATGGCTTTGAATCATTCAAAGTATGATACTTTTTAGTCTCTCCCTCTTTTTTTTCATGAACTTGCAGCTGCTCTCTGCACATTAGATCTTCAGATAAAAATCACATTAGTAAATCTTGACAATTTGACCCCAAAAAAAAATCTTGACAACCATAGGAACTTTTGGTAGTTATTAGTGAGGACCTGGGGACCTCAGTCACATAGGGGAAGAAGTCTAAGGATCAACGGGGATAAAAATTAGTGTAACTGTTGTAGCATGACGGTTTATTGTCAGCATACACCACGCTATCTTTAATTTAATCCATCTGCTGAAAACCTGAATGCTTAGGAACTTTTGTCATATATTCTCGAAAGTGACTTCTGACCTTATTCTTATATAAGCTCTTGTGGTTGTGTCCATGTTTTATGTTGCGAATGACTGGGGCTTAAATTTCATAAGAAATTGGTTTCATGTTAGCATCTTCTGGTTTACATTTTGTACCAATTTTAATAAGTTTGCTAACTAAAAATATCACATGTTACAGAGGAATAGTTTTGAGCAGTTCTGTATTAATTATGCAAACGAGAGATTGCAGCAACACTTCAATCGTCATCTATTCAAGCTGGAGCAGGAGGTATAGTTACCTCTTTTTGCTATGGGTTCTTGTAGTACTGCATCTAGGTGGATTATTCATATGAAAATCTATTGAGTTCTGAGGGCTTATTATTTCTGTATGTCCTTCCAGGAATATATTCAGGATGGCATTGACTGGACAAGGGTTGATTTTGAGGACAACCAAGATTGTCTTAGTCTCTTTGAAAAGGTAATGTAACAGCTAATTTCCTCTCTGGTCAAAAATCCTCCTATTACATATCAGTGTGTCTATTACTCAGTACAATGTATAAACATTTTGGCAAATATTATAGTCATTTCAAAGTTTGTTTTCTAAGACAATTAAGTACCACTTTCTGTGCAGAAACCATTAGGTCTACTTTCTCTTCTGGATGAGGAATCCACATTTCCGAATGGTACAGATTTAACACTTGCCAACAAGCTTGAAGAACATCTACATGCTAATTCCTGCTTTAGAGGAGACCGAGGGAAGGCTTTCACAGTTGGACATTATGCTGGAGAGGTAATAGCTCTTGAAAGGCACTATTTTACATGAGATACCAGAACATAACACATGCTATGTAGTTGAGTTTGTGCGTTCATTTTTGAGGTTTATAAATCCAGAATGAATAAGTAGCCTAGTGTGATCTCTTCGTGATATTAAATGTACTTTAATATTTCAACTCAGGTTACATATGAGACGACTGGATTTCTAGAGAAGAACCGAGATCTTTTGCATTCGGATACTATTCAACTTTTGTCGTCTTGCTCTTGCCACCTTCCTCAGGCATTTGCTTCTAGTATGCTCATTCATTCTGAAAAACCTGTTGTTGGTCCTTTACACAAAGCAGGTGGAGCTGAATCCCAGCGACTGAGTGTAGCAACTAAATTTAAGGTTGGTGATTTGGTCAAACACAGCTTCCTTCTATTTCTACTCTTATACCTTTAACTTCTTGTGATTTCTGTGGTTGATTCATCACAGCCTTCATCTGAATAACATTTGTTGTTTCTTTCTTATTGAAAAGACTCCTGCTTAATTTAGGTAGAAACAACTTATAATTTTATACTATCTGATTTGTGATCATGTCTGGATATGGTTATCAGGGTCAACTTTTCCAGTTGATGCAACGGCTAGGGAACACTACCCCACATTTCATTCGCTGCATAAAACCAAACAATGTTCAGTCTCCCGGGATGTACGAGCAAGGGCTTGTCTTACAGCAGCTAAGATGTTGTGGGGTCCTAGAGGTGGTCCGAATTTCCCGGTCTGGCTTTCCTACGAGAATGACTCATCAGAAATTTGCCCGAAGGTAAGAACTATATTTCCAGTTGCTGCATTTTCATTGTATTGCAAGTCCTCCTATAATAGCTTCTGATATTTTACGTGCAAGAATGTTAAATTCATTGTGTGTTTGTCGTCATACTTTAGGTATGGTTTCCTTCTGCTAGAGAGCATTGCAGCAAAAGATCCTCTAAGTGTTTCGGTGGCTATTCTCCATCAGTTTAATATTTTGCCAGAGATGTATCAAGTCGGCTACACAAAATTGTTTTTTAGAACTGGCCAGGTACTATAGCTATCCGTCTGATATCTTGTCTTTCTGTAAAAGGGGCTACAAAGTAGAAATTCTTACTGCAATATATTCGCTTCACCGTTGCAGATTGGGGTTCTTGAAGATACAAGGAATCGCACTCTTCATGGAATTTTACGCCTCCAAAGCTATTTTAGAGGGCACCAAGCACGCTGTCGTCTAAAGGAGCTTAAAACAGGAATTGCTGTTCTCCAATCATGTATTGCCCCTTGTTTCATTTCAATATATTTGTTTGCATATGTTATCTCCTTATGGTAAACATCTTTAGCTTAACTTATGCCACGGCTTCCTGATACGTTCTTTTGTTTCAGTTGTTCGTGGAGAAAAGATAAGAAAGGATTACAAGGAGTTACTGCAGAGGCATAGAGCGTCTGTTTCTATACAAAGCCATGTTAAGAGAAAGACTGCTAGGCGTCAGTATAAAGCCACGGTTGATGCATCTGTTGTAATACAATCAGGTAAAAAGGGGTTGAATAATTCTCATGACTGAAATTAAACCTCCACGTGTATCAGAAATCAGATGTTTCAAGAATTGCTGAAACCTTCCTTTGCAGCAATTCGTGGCGAGCTGGTTAGAAGATGCGCTGGGGATATTGGATGGCTACAATCTGGCAGCACCAAGGTCCTCTCAAAGTTCCCATTTTGTTTCTTCCATCTACTTAAACTATATAATTGAATATTGCTGGACTCTTAAACCGGTTTTTTACACAGAAAGATGAGGTGTTGGTGAAGGCATCAGTTCTTTCTGAACTTCAGCGCAGGGTTCTGAGAGCGGAAGCTGCTCTTCGTGAGAAAGAAGAGGAGAACGGGATTCTTCAACAAAAACTACAGCAGTACGATAATCGGTGGTCTGAATATGAAACAAAGATGAAATCCATGGAAGAAATTTGGCAAAAGCAAATGAGATCTTTACAATCTAGTCTTTCCATCGCAAAGAAAACCTTGGAAGTTGAGGACTCAGCGAGAAACTCGGATGCATCGGTAAATACAAGTGATGCAACAGATTTAGATTCATCAGGAAGTGGTCATTTCCAAATGGGCCATGGCAGGTCAAGAAGTGTAGGTGTGGGACTAAGTGTGATAAGCCGGTTAGCTGAGGAGTTTGGACAAAGAGCTCAGGTATTTGGTGATGACAGAAAGTTCTTAATGGAAGTGAAATCTGGTCAGGTGGAAGCAAATTTGAATCCGGACAGGGAGCTAAGAAGACTGAAACAGATGTTTGATATATGGAAGAAAGATTATGGAGGAAGACTAAGGGAAACGAAACTGATACTTAGCAAACTTGGAAGTGAAGAAACAAGTGGTTCTACGGAGAAAGTGAAGATGAAGTGGTGGGGAAGGTTGAGGAGTACCAGGTTTTAATTGGTTTCTTCTTTTTCTTGAGACGCACGTCTCTTTGTTTACACATTTGATTGAGGTTTTTGATTTGTTGCTGAGAAATGAGAAGTCTCAGATGTTTCTCATATCCATGGCAAATTCAGTAAATATTTTTTTATGAATTATATCGATTTGTCAAGGCTTCCATAAGCCAGTGAACCACATTTGTATTATAAAAGTAAACACCTTATATAAGTGGCATTTTAAAACCATTGTTATTTCTATGTTTGAGAAAATGTTATCTATTTAATAGACAATAAGCAGGGTGTACCATTTAGTTTGTGCGTGATTTAGGTTGACACGAATTACTAAGTTCAAATCCTATCCTATTTTGGTTAGAAAATTTAAGTTATAGATATGATTTTGTCGACCCAATAATTGATTACTGACAAAAAAAAGAATTTTTCATCAGATGTTTATCGAAGTAATGAAAACAAAACGAAACATGTCAAATGAGGATGCAAAATCTATCAACCTAATTTATGTGGATTATTAACTAGCAAAATAAACCGAGCTATCAAGGTCTAGTATCAACATCAAAGATTTATGTTCTTTGACAAACAAAGTCCTTGCAGTTTAACATCAAATGATTCTTGAAATTTGTTTTTAGATTCACACTTGTTTTACATGATTTTTCATTTTTGGGAAAACCCTTATTTTTTGTGTGGAAATTATGTTTAGTGTTTCCAATAATTATATATTTTTGTCAAAAAAATTTTTTGTTACTTAAACCGGATTCAAAAGTTAAAGGAAAAGGGGTCACTAATATCACACAAAAATAGTCTAGTGTTAGGAGCAAATAAACAGTTTTTGTGAATTAGTTTGTGTGGTACAAAGGAAAAAAGATAAAGAACTAAAAGAACTCTAATTAAGAAGAAATTCTGCATATAAGAAGTAGTCATAAATTTCTATTATTCTACAGTTTTTTAATATTTGAATCTAACCATATTATTCCTATTCATTTCAGATAATTTTCACCAAAAATATAATATAGATTTCAGAAAAACTAAGGACCTCGAAAAAAATAAAACTAAGGTGGAAGATAAAGTTAAAAAAACATTCAAACAAAACATGATTAATTGGTTCATTTCCAAATCTACATCAACTACAACTTGTGTTGCAATTTATTTCATAACTTAAATTTGATTTAAGTGTCATACAACTTGATATAAATTGTTTAATTTATCATATTTTAAATTTATAAATAAATAATTAAGAAATGAATCTATAAATAAATAAGTAAGTCTTTTGTAGAAAATCTCTGTTATTATCAGTTTATTTAGATCTTGCTAATATTGTGGTTGAGTTTTTTTCGCTATTTTTTGTGATCTTCTCCGGTTTGCTTCACATCAATCTTGGCTTGGATCGCAGTTTGAAGTCTACAGAATTGGCATTGCAATTTCTCTCCTCCTTTTTGGTTATTTATGTACCTCCTTTAGTTAGATTAAGCTTGTAGATTCTTAGCTTAGTTTTTAGTTTGTTTAGGTTATTCGGTTTGGTTCTAAATTTGGATTTGGAATTGTAAAATTTAGTTTAGGTTTTCTTTTTCATTTTCACATGTTTTGAATTTTTGTTTCCTCTGCAATTTAAGTCATTTAGTGTTTTCTTCGAGGTTGATATCTTTTAGTTTGAGGCAGTTTTTTCACTTTATCTATTTGATCAAAGTCTGATATATCATTAGTTTCCGTCAAGACATCAACTACTTATTTATCTATAACTTTGCCAATTATAAAACAATTATGAGATTTATCTTTTTGCTGGTTGAGAAGTCTAAATACTCTTATTCGCTATAAGAGGTTTCTTCATCAATATTGATCTAGTTTTTCTTTGCCATAACATAATTTTTTCGGTTGAGATTATATTTCTGAAGACTTTGTCTTTAGTATTTTTTTAATGTTTTTGGCTAAAATTTGTTTTGTTTAACTTTTTTTTTGGAATTTGTTTTCAGAAATATCTATGTTTTTTGCCAACTAATATATTTTATTTTTAGAAAGTTTTAGACAGAAATTATATAAACTAATAAATGAATGGTGGCAATGGTTGGGATTGATTTTCCCGCCAGTTATTTACCCGTGCAACTCACGTGCTCCTACTCCTATTTGTCTTAGGATTTATCCAATCACTCTTATATATATACGAGTAAACTCAAACTTCTCTCCCCTGTGAGAGTGTCTCTCTCCTCCGTGAGAGTTATCTTCTCAACCTCCATAAACTCAATCATTACTTTTCCTCTTCCCTCATTTTATATCTTTTAGTGGATTAGTATGGCTTGTTTTGCCGGTTTAAGTATCTCTTCCGGCTTGTTCCGGCTACTTTTCCGGATATTAATCTGCCGGATTCCTTTATTGTAATCTTGTCATTGAAATTATCTCTTCCTTTCTTCCGGGTTTAATATCGGGTTGTTCTACTTTTATCTTATCTATTTTTATTTAAAGTCTTGTTTTATTTTCTGAATAATGTTAGTTTCGTTGTACTTTTGTTGCCAATTTCAGAAAATCTTTATACTCTTCCTCTCTGGCGACTCGTTTTGGGTCTTTTTCGGCAAAAGTCTTAGTCATCTCCTTCTTCCGGTTTTATTCCGGTTTCAAATCCGTTTTGTACCAAAATCGCTTATTATCATCACAAGTTATTGTTATCATTTTGTCATGTGGAGTTTATCAAGAGTTGTAATTCTTCGTTTGGTCGAAGTTGCTCGGAATTTTGATCTTGCAGGTGAGCTTCAATAATGTTTGATTTTAGATCCAACTATTATGATGATTGGCGGAGGAGATTGTCATCCTTTGGAATTAACAAAGAGGAGTAGTATCATCGATGGCAGACTGTGGCGGTTGGTTTCTTCGGTTTTGGAGGATGCATGCCCGCAAAAACGCATAGTCGACACGTGGAGGATAGTTAAAGGCATGATTCCTCATATGTTCAACACGTGGTTTCAGGGTTTGAAGCATTTACAGAAGTGTGGTGGTCTAAAGATCTACTTGGGCCTTTGAACTTTTGTGTACTTCGATCATTTACATATCTTAAATTTGTAACCTAATATTACATTAAGTTTATGGGTTTCCTTTAATAAAAGTAGTCGACTTTGAGAAAAAAAAAAAAAAACAAACTAAGAAGTGAATTGCCAAAAAGATTGAAAATGTGGATATTAATTATTTTTTCGTAAAGTATAAAAACTAAATTAAAATGATGATAAAAATGTGTTACCAAAAAAGATGATTAATGTAATATAAATCGACGGATCGAGTTTGAAGATGAGAGAAGACTAAATTGGGTTTTTTCGGGTCGAGATTGTTTGGTTTGTTGTGTTTCCTTCTTCTTTCTGCTTCTCTCTCTCTCTCTTTCCTCTTACGTAACCCTAACCAAGCGGACGGAGCAATGCTCTGCTAGATCTATCTTTGCTTCAATTCTCCACCAAAGATCGTTGAAACTCGCCATTGAATTCGACGAAACAGCAAGAAATTTCTACTTACATATAGTGGCTGAAAGAGAAAGAGAGAGAGGATAATAAAGAGCGTTATGGATTTAGATCAATGGATTTCCAAGGTTAAAGACGGCCAACATCTCTCTGAAGACGAGCTTCAGCTTCTTTGCGAATACGTATGCTTTCTTCGTTTTTTTGTGTGCTTGCGAAGATTATTCAAAACCCAATTCGTGGCTTTCTCGATTTGAGGCTTTAGTTTGCTCTGCTTTCTTATCTTTGTAGAACTTTATCTCAAATCTGGCCTTTATCTTACTATTTGTCATTTGGGTTTACAGATTTTAGGGTTTTCTTTTTTTCTTTATCTCATTAGAGGATTTATTGATAGGGTGTACGGAGATGGGTTTTAGTCAACTTAATTCTTAGGAAATAGGGATAACTTTAGTTCTTCTGTAGCCCAATTTAATACACTAACGGAAGAACAAATTTACGTACTTGCAAACTGTTCTTTGAAGATATTTTAGTAATTTTGTGTTGAAACCTATAGTAGCCATCTCTTTTTCGTTATTTTCTTCATGATATTGTTTTGCTAAGATGCATTGATAATCGCAAGATGGTGTTAAGATAGTTGTATACTATTACAGGTGAAAGAAATTCTTATTGAGGAATCAAATGTACAACCTGTCAACAGTCCTGTCACCGTCTGTGGTGATATCCATGGCCAGTTTCATGATCTAATGAAGCTTTTTCAGACAGGAGGTCATGTTCCCGAGACGAATTACATATTTATGGTATAAACTTTGTCTTTGGACGTCGTCTAGTATGACACATCAGTCAATATGTACACATAGTTTAATTTGCTGTGGGGTATTTTCTCAGGGGGACTTCGTTGATCGAGGGTACAACAGTCTTGAAGTTTTCACCATTCTTTTGCTTCTTAAAGCAAGGTATCTTCTGTTTAGAAATGTTATTGTAGTTCTCCTTTCCATATGCCATTGATTATCTTTCCTTTTCTCTGTATATCATTGTTCTATTGAGAAGGTTCTATAAGCTGTAAATGCATTGCTCCACTGGAAGTTCATTTCTTTATTTTTCTTTTCTGGAATTCTATAGTACTTACTTACTTTGCTGTGAGCTTAAATCCACTCTTTTCTTTGTATTTCAATGTGTAGACATCCAGCCAATATCACACTTTTGCGTGGAAATCATGAAAGCAGGCAACTAACTCAGGTATGCGTTATTCTATTCCACTTTTGTTTATTGTTGTTGTGCTCTTCACTCAGTTCCTATTGGAGAAATAATTTTGATTTTCTTCCTCAGTTGGCATAACTAGCTTTGAAAGTTGGTTTTGTACATGTGGCAATGTCATCCTACATGTAGGGGTGGATGTTAGCTAAGATGCATTTTGTGTGAACTCTTTGCAACCATTAGTTTTCATATTGGAAACTCTTGAGTTCTCTATTCCTACACCATAGCTCATATTTTTAACATCTACTGTTCAGGAAGAAGTGATATTTTGCTGTAAATTTTCAGTAAGATTAAGCTGAAGAATGTTCCTCTTGGTGCAAATTAGATGTGTATTCCTTAATCTGCGGACGAGTATATCAAATTTTACTTACATAAGTGACAAGTCTTGGAAGTAGGTATATAAACATCCAAGACTTTCACAATAAATATGAAATGACCACGAAGATTTTCGGTTCTGCTTAAACTATCATATTACACTTGGTTTGTATTTTGTGCTCTGCAGGTTCGTTTACAATATGGTTATTTTAAACTATCATTCCAACTTTGTATCTTCTAGGTGTATGGTTTCTATGACGAATGCCAAAGGAAGTATGGTAATGCTAATGCATGGAGATATTGCACGGATGTTTTTGACTATCTTACACTTTCAGCTATTATAGATGGAACTGTAAGTATTTTCCTCAGCTTTGGCATTGAATAATAATGTACCTTTTCGTAGGATTATAGGAGGGCATAAGTTAGCTGTATACTATATTAATAACTTTGCGTCCATGTAGGTTCTATGTGTTCATGGTGGCCTTTCACCTGATGTACGAACAATCGACCAGGTTAATAACTGCATGTCTTTTTAATTGCTTTTTTGTTTTCACGGTGCAAGTCTTATTCCGGATAAATATAAATCTCATTAACTCACGGTAGATGTTATTTTGTCCACTAGATAAGACTGATTGAGCGGAATTGCGAAATACCGCATGAAGGACCCTTCTGTGATCTTATGTGGAGTGATCCAGAAGATATTGAAACATGGGCTGTCAGTCCACGTGGAGCTGGTTGGCTTTTCGGGTCCAGGGTTACCACTGAGGTTTGGATGTTTGTTTTCTGGATGAATTTGTATGAGCTTTGTAAAGAATAAAATGTATTTCAGTATAAACAGTGTAAAGAAATAAATGTATTTGAGTTCCCTGATCTGTGGTTTTGCATCTTGTGCAGTTTAATCATATTAACAATCTTGATCTAGTATGTCGGGCACACCAGCTTGTACAAGAAGGTCTCAAGTACATGTTCCAAGATAAAGGTCTCGTAACTGTAAGTGTCTTGCTTTCTTATGACTTTTGTGGATATTCGGAAGTATAAATCTGTTTGTTGATGTTTGTTTTCTTTATTACTTTCATAAAGGTTTGGTCTGCACCTAATTACTGCTACCGCTGTGGGAATGTTGCTTCTATATTGAGTTTCAATGACAACATGGTGAGGCATTTGTTTATTCTTTTCTTACTGTTATGCCAGTCTCTTGATTCATTTTCTTCTTACATTTATGCTATTTTCTTCTGAATCTACTTACTTACCGTTATTGATATAATAAGTTGCTCCCTTTGATACTTGTCTGTCTAAGCAAACACATGTGCATACTTGTTTATGGGAACTTAGAGAAATAAATCTTTTGAGATAGAGCTTGAATTGCAGAATATTGGATCATCTTCCATGTTTTTCTAGCTCCTGTAGTTGTATCTAGATATGTGAATACCTAGTTGGTGCGTTAGAGAATCAGACGATTTGTATTGATAGTGCTCTGTGTGTTTCTTCATATATAAACCTGTTTCTGGGAAGTTATTCAAATCAGGTCCTCACTGACAATTATGATTTGTTGAAATATGCTTAATTACCAGGAAAGGGAAGTGAAGTTCTTCACGGAGACAGAAGAGAACAATCAAATGAGAGGGCCAAGAACAGGTGTACCTTATTTCCTGTGATTTATGAAATGATGATGATCTAACATCATTATTAGTCAGTCTCCTATTGCTCTGATCAAGTTAGGCATTGTCACAATTGCCATTGGCTTATGTTCTTTCAAGGTATATCTTCTAATGTTGTTTACACTTCCATTGTTTATTTTCTCTCTCTTGTTTTCTATTTTGGAAACATTTTCTTGCGAAAGTGAATGTCGCTTTGGTAATTTTAGCGGTTTTGATGCACTTTAACCCGAATCCTCGTCTGGATGTTCTTATTATTATACGTGCTTCTTTTTTGTTGTTCTGTATGTAAGACCATTTTTTATCATCTCTTTTTTGTTCGGTTTAGTGCTATATCGTTCAGTTTAGTACAGTTACGGTTTTTCAGGTTTTTAATTATCTCAGACTGAAACTATTCAAAATTGTTCACTGAAGAACAGAGACCATTAATAAACAGTATTGTTCCGAATCATTGGGTTTTGTTTAATAATTCAAGCAGAAAATTGACGAATGAGTTATTAATTATGGAATTTCTTTTGTAACCGATTCGAATGTAGGCCGGTTTGTAAAAACCGGATCAAACCGGTCTTCTATTATTAACAACTCGTCGCGAGTTTCTAGACAACAATAACCTGTAAAAGCGTAAATGATAAGAGTGCGGGGACTCGGGTCACTCGGCACTCACTTTCTCGCTCCCACTCGTCGCCTTCTTCTCCGCTTTAATACCCCACTCTTATTCGTTAGTCCAATCGTTCCTCGCCGCCGCTGTATTATACGATTTTGTTCTTCATCTTCCTCATTCTCTGAAACCGGAGCTGCATCATTGCAGTTGACATCACTTGGAAACATGGCGGAATCGAGATCCCCTCCTGTGGCGAATAAGGTGGAGCATGTGATGGAGTTGTTTGGTGACGTTAGGGTTGATAATTACTACTGGCTTCGTGATGATTCTCGTTGCAATCCCGACATGCTCTCTTATCTCCGTGAAGAAAATGAATACACGAATGCCGTCATGTCTGGTCAGTCTTTTATCTATTCTCAGTCAGTGACGTTGTGAGATTTGGAGATATGGGTTTAGTGCTTAACTTTGTTTACATATTTAGAGATTTAGATTCGGTGTTAATTAGATGGATAATGGAATTCAGGGACCAAGGAATTTGAGAATCAGCTATTTAGTGAAATAAGAGGGAGGATCAAAGAAGATGATATATCCGCACCTCGACGCAAGGGTCCTTACTACTATTATAAGAAAAATCTTCAAGGAAAAGAATATGCTCAGCACTGTAGGCGTTTGATCCCTGACAACAAATCCGAGCCTTCTGTGTATGATACTATGTTGATTGGTCCAGATGCTCCTCCTGAGCATGTAATATTGGATGAGAATATCAAGGCACAAGAGCATGACTACTACAGAATCGGCTCCTTCAAGGTTGAACTAGGAATTGATCTTGATATCCTCTCAGAGAAATCTGTTTTTGAGCATACTATTTGTTGACATGATCTTTAAGCTCTCTTAATTTTGTCTTCAGACCAGTCCCGATCATAAATTGGTGGCATATGCAGAGGACACAAAAGGTGATGAAATACATACAGTACATGTCATTGACTCTGAAACCCTAAAACCAGTAGGGCAGCCGCTAAAAGGACTGACTTGTTATCTTGAATGGGCTGGTAATGATGCTTTGGTCTACATAACTATGGACGAAATCCTGCGACCTGACAAGGTTTGCATTTATCTTTTGTTTTTTGTCCCAACAAGCTATCTTAGGCTATGGTACTGAGGCACGAATTTAATTTTGTATGATACCATCTCTTTGAGGTTTTTTACATTGTAGACCTCATAGATGCATGGTACTTATAATGAGAAACCTCAATATTCTTCGCTTTCATGTTCTCATGTATTTTCTTTGTAACAGGTTTGGTTGCATAAGCTGGGGACAGAGCAGTCCAGTGATGTATGCCTTTACCATGAGAAGGATGATATGTTTTCTCTTGATCTTCACGCTTCCGAGAGCCATAAGTATATATTTGTTGCATCTGAAAGTAAAACCACAAGATTTGTCTTCTCGCTTGATGTGTCCAAACCTCAGGATGGACTTAAGGTGTTGACACCTCGTGTAGAGGGCATTGATTCATCTGTCAGTCATCGTGGGAACCACTTTTTCATCCAGAGAAGGAGCACTGAATTTTACAACTCAGAAGTGGTTGCCTGTTCAGTTGATGACACTTCAAAGAAAACTATTTTGCTTCCTCATAGAGAGAGGTAAACATCTTTGTTAGAGTCTGTTTGCCATTGTCAGTGTTCATATCCAAAATTCAAATGAAGTCTAGAGACTTTTTTTTTTGTCTCATTTATTTCTCTGGCGTAGAGCGCATGAATGGCTGGGTTATTTTCCAATTGCTAATTTAGTTTTATGATGCATTTAAATTTAAGATAGTTATATTTTATGTTTGACTTGGACAGTGTAAAGATTCAGGAAATTCAGCTTTTTCGAGATCATCTTGCAGTATTCGAACGTGAACAAGGATTGCAGAAAATAACAGTTCATAGGCTTCCTCCTGAGGGACAGTCACTTGAACGTCTTCAAGATGGTCATAATGTTAGCTTTGTTGATTCGGTCTATTCAGTGGACTCCACAGAGTCTGAATTTTCGTCCAATGTTTTAAGGTTTTGCTACAGCTCATTGAAAACACCTCCTTCTGTGTATGACTATGACATGGACAGTGGCACTTCCGTTGTTAAGAAGGTTGACACAGTAAGTAAACTACTTCTTCCCTTTGACTCCTCACTTTGGATAAATTTCCTCTGCCCTCTGCATATTTAGTTGCAGATTTCGATGTTTGCAATGCATAAGTATATTTCATTGAATGGTAATAAGCTGTATAACATGAAAAAAGAAAATTTCCAAGTTTTTCTTATTCAACTTTTTAGGAAGTTTCCTTTTCGACATGGTCATCACATCATATTTATGATAATCCACTGTATTTCATTCAGGTATTAGGAGGTTTTGATGCCTCAAATTATGTTACAGAAAGGAAATGGGTCACTGCATCAGATGGAACTAAAGTTCCAATGTCCATCGTGTATAACATAAACCTTGCCAAGCTCGATGGATCTGATCCATTACTGCTTTATGGATATGGTTCATATGAGGTATGGTTAGCTGAAACGTTTATGGTCCTCAGATTTTCGTTCCTTTAACTTCTTTCAAACTAAGCTACGATAAACTCTTTATCTTACAGATTTCTGTGGATCCATATTTCAAGGCATCAAGGTTATCCCTTTTGGATCGCGGGTTTATCTATGTAATTGCTCATATTCGCGGGGGTGGGGAAATGGGGAGACAATGGTATGAGAATGGAAAGCTATTGACGAAGAAAAACACATTCACTGATTTTATTGATTGTGCTGAGTATTTAATAGAACATAAGTATTGCTCGAAAGAAAAACTGTGCATCGAAGGAAGAAGTGCTGGTGGATTGCTGATGGGTGCTGTTGTTAATATGAGGCCTGACCTGTTCAAGGTAGTTGTCGCTGGAGTTCCTTTTGTAGACGTTTTGACAACAATGCTGGACCCAACAATTCCACTTACAACATCAGAATGGGAGGTGAGTTCGATGCCTGTTCAATTCTTTAGAATATCGAAGTACATATAGTTTTTACTCAACAGATTACATTATCTGGATATATGTTAGTGATTACATTTGCACTGGAAATCGTCAAGATATGTAACTGGTATAAGCATAAGGATTGACATATTTCCTTAATGAGTATAGTTACTGTCATTTGATTTTGTTTAACAATGTTTTATCTTTCGTTAAATTTACCCCTTTTGTTGGCTTCTATGATTATAGGAGTGGGGTGACCCAAGAAAAGAAGAATATTACTTCTACATGAAGTCATATTCTCCCGTCGACAATGTGAGTATATGTCATCTTTTTATATTATCTTCAACAAACGACATTTGAGTTCTCTAATGATGATGCATCTTATTGACAATATAACAGGTAACGGGGCAGAATTACCCAAATATGCTTGTAACTGCTGGGTTAAATGGTAAGCTTCCTTTACGCAATACACCATCTGGAAACAAAGTTGCATCTCTATCAGGATACGCTCTGGTTTGTTTCTGACTTATCAATTTTATCGGTCTGCTCAACAGATCCAAGAGTCATGTACTCTGAACCTGCCAAGTGGGTGGCGAAACTGAGAGAATTGAAGACAGACAACAACGTACTTCTATTCAAATGTGAACTTGGTGCAGGCCATTTCTCAAAGTCTGGGAGGTGTGTAATAAGTAGTCCTTTCCTTATACAACTTATGTCATTTTCTGC
Source organism: Lepidium aucheri (assembly GCA_900406435.1). Taxonomy (NCBI): domain Eukaryota; kingdom Viridiplantae; phylum Streptophyta; class Magnoliopsida; order Brassicales; family Brassicaceae; genus Lepidium; species Lepidium aucheri. The sequence continues at coordinate 5,346 of OVBA01001101.1, read as the reverse complement.
ACTTAGACTTGTTCAACTAACCATTTTAAACCTGATTTGTTCGATGAATGTTACAGATTCGAGAAGCTTCAAGAAGATGCATTTATATTTGCATTCATGATGAAGGTTTTGGACATGATTCCTGCTTCTGGTTTGAGTCCTCGAATTTAGCTGCTGCTTGATAAATTCATCTTCTTATGTTGTTGAAAGAAGAAGACTTTACAGTTTAGGTTTGTTATTGTTTCCTTCGTGATTTGGTATTTTCTCTAACTTCAAATTCCTTCTGAGATATTTTTTCATGTTGCTAAAAACTTCAAAGAGCGAATAGAAAGCAAGTTTACACAATCACTTGAGCATACAAATCAAATTAGAACATAAAAGAGGCCCATATTTTGACTATAGAAAAAGCCCAATATGCGAAAGGTTTACATAACTATGGAGAAAATCATGCGACCTTTACAAGGTTTACCTTTCAATTTTTGTTTTATTGTCCCACCCTGCAATCTTAGGCGATTGTAATGGATGAAGGGATTAACTTTTGCATGATACAATATCTTTTTGAATTAGATTACTCTATGATTTTACATTGTACACCTCATAGATGCATAGTACTTACAATGAGAAACGTCAGTATTCGTCCCTTTCATGTTCTCATCTTCATATATTCTTTTTAACAGTGATGACCATCTTTATCTACTTCTTGTTGCCGCAGACAAAAAGGGGTTCCTATTAAAGAAATGGGAAGAAGAGTGTGGAAACAGCATCCCTTCTGGAAACGTTACATCCCAGATGATGCTGTTATTGGCGGAGTTGAAGAGAGCTATGTCAAGGAAGTTTAAGAGCCAAGAAATTGAAGGTTTCAACAAAATCTAGGAATTGCTTAGCCGCCAGTTCTTGTGAATAAGCCACCAAGATGTGTAAATTTGCGGCCGAGAGGAGAAGAGGAAGAACGGAAGCTGTTGATAGTATTCAACGTTGAATTCTTTTACCTGATACATTCCAATATATCCTTAAAAAAATTTACATATATGCATCATTCCTCTAGTCTTTTTACCACCAAATGAGATTAGGTGCAAAAAATGTAAAAGCCAAATGCGTTAACCGGGCGCAAGACTGCAATGCTCAGTCATACTTCCAGCAAATGATTTATCAAAACCGAACTAGACAATGCCAAGTATAAGCAAAGAAGCCTAAATCATATATACTTCCCAACGATGCTTCTTTAGTTCTGATAAGAGCTCAAGTATTTTCTACAGGTGACAAAGATCACAATTAAAAAAGATTCGTTTACATTTAGAAACAGTGATGAGACAGAGGAAAATACCGGTGGGAAGAGAGACGATTAAGCAACAGATATTGTGTTCAAGAGTCCATCAATGTACTCCTTAAGCTTGGCCTTTGTAATGGCACCTTCCCTTCTGCTACCTGGAACTTCCTTCCCGTCTTTGAAGAGGATGAAATGTGGTAAACCATAAACTTTGAAATCAGCTATAAGCTTGGGATTAGCGTCGTGATCAATCTTTACAATCGTCATTCTGTCAGCATATTCCTGGGAAGAAAAGGGAGATGTATTAATTTCCACAAGACAAGACACCTAAAGAAATTTCAAAATATACTGTATGATCAGTCGTTTAGTGTCTACTACATCAATTTCTTGAAATGTTCTTAGCACTTTCTTAGAATATTACTATATTTAGAGCTAAAGGTATATGATTCACAATACTTTCTCATACATCCAATATTTTGTCATTCAAGTCCTACGCGAAATCTGTGATTCCAAATCAAGTTTAAAATACTCGCAATTCTCCAGCAGAACTAATGGATGATACGGATTCCGTGATCATCAAAACAGAAAGCCAAGAGAGATAATCGGTATATGAAACCTGGGATAAGGATTCCATAGCGGTAGTGATCAATTTGCAGGGACCGCACCAAGTGGCGACGAACTCCACCAGAACCGGCCGGTCCGATTCTAAAACTGTACTCGAAAACTCACTTTCTCCAATCTCTTTGACACTGCCGCATTTTATCGCCGAACTAGAGAGTATCCTGCTTCGTCTCCCTCCAGACCTTAACGAAAGTAGGTGACGGTTAGCCGCGACGGAGGTGACTTGGAATGAGCTCAGAGGTTTAATAGCCACGGAGGATGCCGGAGAAAGTGAACGAGTAGGAGTGAAACATGATCGGAAAATAACCGTCGAAGTGGAGACGATAGAGTCCATGGCTTTTCTTCTACCTACTCGTAATCCTAAGTTGACTCAGAGAATATTTAATTTCATTGAGGAGAACACGATTGTGTGGCATAGGAAGGAAAGCAGGTGATGTCTTTCTTTACGGTCCAATATTTTTTTGATTCTTTCAATTTAGCCCCATACTATGAGAAAATAATATATAAACCTTATTAATTGGGCTGAACTGGGCCTAGAGCCCATAAATTAAAAAAGTCTTCACCGGGAAAAGAAACTGAGTCGGGTCGGCGCCACAATCACAGATTCGCTAAACCGGTTTCTCTTTCTCTCTCTTCTGTTCCAATTTCTCGTCTTCAGATTTGCGTTTCCGTCATGACTTCCGGCGGAAATTTAACCGAATCTACCGTTGTGGAGGAGGTAGACAAGATGTTCTTCTGTTACCAATGCGATCAAACCATTACCTCTCCTCGCCTTCTTCTCCGCTTTAATACTCCACTCTTATTTGTTAGTCCAGTCTTTCCTCGCCGCCGCTGTGTTACACGATTTTGTTCTTCTTCGTATTCCTCATTCTCTGAAACCGGAGCTGCATCATTGCGGTTGAAATCACTGGGAAACATGGCGGAATCGAGATCCCCTCCTGTGGCGAAGAAGGTGAAGCATGTGTTGGAGTTGTTTGGTGACGTTAGGGTTGATAATTACTACTGGCTTCGCGATGACTCTAGTTGAAATCCCGACATGCTCTCTTATCTCCGTGAAGAAAATGAGTACACGAATTCTGTCATGTCTGGTCAGTCTTTTATCTAACCTCAATCAGTGACGTTGTGAGATTTAGGGATTTAGGTTTACTACTTAACTTTGTTTACACATTTAGATATTTGGATTCAGTGTTAATTAGATGGATAATGGAATTCAGGGACCAAGGAATTTGAGAATCAGCTATTTAGTGAAATCAGAGGGAGGATTAAAGAAGATGATATATCCGCACCTCGACGCAAGGGTCCTTACTACTATTATAAGAAAAATCTTCAAGGAAAAGAATATGCTCAACACTGTAGGCGTTTGATCCCTGACAACAAATCCGAGCCTTTTGTTTATGATACTATGTTGACTGGTCCAGATGCTCCTCCTGAGCATGTATATTGGATGAGAATATCAAGGCACAAGAGCATGACTACTACAGAATCGGTGCCTTCAAGGTTGGACTAGAAAATGATCTTGATATCATCTCAGAATCGGTGTCTGCATACTATTTGCTGACATAAACTTTAAATTCTCTTAATTCTGTCTTCAGACCAGTCCCGATCAGAAATTGGTGGCATATGCGGAGGACACAAAAGGTGATCAATGAAATACATACAGTACATGTCATTGACTCTGAAGCCCTAAAACCAGTAGGGCAGCCGCTAAAAGGACTGACTTGTTATCTTGAATGGGCTGGTAATGATGCTTTGGTCTACATAACTATGGACGAAATCCTGCGACCTGACAAGGTTTGCATTTATCTTTTGTTTTTTGTCCCAACAAGCTATCTTAGGCTATGGTACTGAGGCACGAATTTAATTTTGTATGATACCATCTCTTTGAGGTTTTTTACATCTTTATGGTAATGAGAAACCTCAATATGTGTCGCTTCCATGTTCTCAACTTCATATTTTCTTTGTAACAGGTTTGGTTGCATAAGTTGGGGACAGAGCAGTCCAGTGATGTATGCCTTTACCATGAGAAGGATGATATGTTTTCCCTTGATCTTCACGCTTCTGAGAGCCATAAGTATATATTTTTAGCTTCTGAAAGTAAAACCACAAGATTTGTCTTCTCGCTTGATGTGTCCAAGGTTCAGGATGGACTTAAGGTGCTGACACCTCGTGTAGAGGGCATTGATTCATCTGTCAGTCATCGTGGTAACCACTTTTTCATCCAGAGAAGGAGCACTGAATTTTACAACTCAGAACTGGTCGCATGTTCAGTTGATGACACTTCAAAGACAACTATTTTGCTTCCTCATAGAGAGAGGTAAACATCTTTGGTAGAGTCTATTACTCTATTTGCCATTGTCAGTGCTCCTATCCAAAATTCAAATGAAGGCTAGATACTTTTTTTTTTGTCTCATTTATGTTCTCTGGCATAGAGCGCATGAATGGCTGGGTTATTTTCCAATTGCTAATTTAATTTTATGATGCATTTAATTTTAAGATCACCTTGTATCCTATAACTAAATAGTTATATTTTATGTTTGACATGGACAGTGTAAAGATTCAGGAAATTCAGCTTTTTCGAGATCATCTTGCAGTCTTCGAACGTAAACAAGGATTGAAGAAAATCACAGTTCATAGACTTCCTGCTGAGGGACAATCACTTGAATGTCTTCAAGATGGTCATAGTGTTAGCTTTGTTGATTCGGTCTATTCAGTGGACTCAACAGAGTCTGAATTTTCGTCAAATGTTTTAAGGTTTTGCTACAGCTCATTGAAAACACCTCCTTCTGTGTATGACTATGACATGGACAGTGGCACTTCCGTTGTTAAGAAGGTTGACACAGTAAGTAAACTACTTCATCCTTTTGACTCCTCACTTTGGATCTATTTCTTATGCCCTCTGCACATTTAGTTGCGGATTTCGATATTTGCAATGCATAAGTGTATTTTATTGAATGGTAATGAGTCGTATAACATTTGAAAATATGAAAATTTCCAAGTTTTTCTTATACAATTTTTTTGGAACTGTTCTTCACTTCCGACATGGTCATCACATCATATTTATGATAATCCACTGTATTTCATTCAGGTATTAGGAGGTTTTGATGCCTCAAATTATGTTACTGAAAGGAAATGGGTCACTGCATCAAAAGGAACTCAGATTCCAATGTCGATTGTGTATAACAAAAAACTTGCTAAGCTCGATGGATCTGATCCATTACTGCTTTATGGATATGGTTCATATGAGGTATGGTTAGCTGAAACGTTTCTGGTCCTCAGATTTTCGGTCCTTTAACTTCTTTCAAACTAAGCTATGATATACTCTTTATCTTACAGATTTCTTTGGATCCATATTTCAAGGCATCAAGGTTATCCCTTTTAGATCGCGGGTTTATCTATGTAATTGCTCATATTTGCGGGGGTGGGGAAATGGGAGACAATGGTATGAGAATGGAAAGCTATTGACGAAGAAAAACACATTC
>OVBA01001100.1:0-49238 GCA_900406435.1 Lepidium aucheri | reverse complement strand
TGCGTATGGCTCAGGTCCATGACCCAACACATACAAGAAGCAAGCGGAATAATCATAAATAAAGAGGCAACAAAAGTGTTTGAAGACAATGCTGCTTGTGTCACCCAACTCAAAGAAGGTTATATCAAGAGCGATCGAACCAAACATATTCCCCCAAGATTTTTCTCTTACACACGAGAACTTGAGAAGAATCAAGAAGTGAATATTCAGTATATCCGATCAGCAGACAATGCAGCTGATTTATTCACAAAGGCGCTTCCCACTACAACATTCAGAAAACATGTTCATAGTATCGGGATGCGTCAACTACGAAGTTTATGACATTCACCATTTCATGGGGAGATTATGTCACTGTACTTTTTTTTCCTCATCATGGTTTTAATCCCACTGGATTTTTCCATGATAAGGTTTTTAATGAGGCAGTGCATAATATATAATTAACGATAGGTAATTAAGAGAGAGTGTTATATACATATAGGAAATAATTACCTATATTGTAGGCATGATAATTGCCTAGGTGAAAATATCTATATGTTCACCGCCTCACTTCTACTATAAATATGGAGGGGTTGAATAGCTTTGAGTTAAGTGTAACACACACAAAACAATAATAAAAATTTTGGTTCTCATCTCCTCTCTCCTATTCATCTAAAAAATAAATAAAATAATATTCTAATTCCAAATACTAATTCAAATATATTTTCAAACTTTTGGGGAGGAGAATAATATGAATAAATTATTGAACTTCTATGAAAGGGAAAATTTGAAGAAATCACGGTTTCGTGTGAAAATAAGCTTTTGACTTTTAAATTAATGTGAATAGGGAAATTTAAAAAGGGCATAATATATTTTGAATATCTGTGAATGTAGAAATTTTAAGAGGGGGGGGCATAGTGGTGCTATTCGAAGACTCTTAGTCCGGCGTGGCAATATATGATACGTCGTTACCCTAGCACGTGTGATTTACTGGAATCACGGCTCGGAAAACTTTGTTGTGGGGTAGTATTGTAAATATGAAAAGTTACGATTTAAGGAGAGTGAGTCAGTAAATATTCTATTGCTGAATCTATCTTTCGTTGTCTCCAATAATGGATCTCCTTCTCCATTTCTGTTATTTTCCCTAGAAAATTCCGCAAACCCTAGAGAGAGAGAGAAAGTGACAGATTGGATTGGCCGTGGGATAGAGATTATGGTTTTCTTAAGAGATTAAGCGGTCAACAACAAAAAAAAAAACAAATCCTCTGATCTCATCACTGATTCGATCGAGATCGCAGCATTTCCTTTTGTTGCGATACGAAGATTCCAAATGAAAATTTAACGATCTGTGTTTCTATTTAACCTTTTATTTGGAATTTTGCTTCGACCCTCCATTGAAACCATATATATAAAAGGATGATTTCGAATCCAAGTTTCTTGTCATACACTTGCATTGCGAAAGGAACCGTCGTTCTTGCTGAGTTCGCTTCCAAGGAAGAGCCAGGAATCGAAGAAGTAGCTTTGAGATGCATTGAGAACACGCCTCCTCATCATTCGATGTTCTCTCATACAGTTCACAAGAAGACGTACACCTTCGCAATCGATGACTCCTTTGTGTATTTCGCGATTTTGGACGAAGGTATGGAGAAGCCTGAATCCGTCTGGATTTTTAATCGGTTGAGATCAGCTATTGAAGATCTGATCAGAGTCGGTGGATGGGATGCAGAAACGTTGAATAATCCGGTTCCGCATTGTCTCCAATCAAAGCTCGATCCAGTCTTCGCCGAGATTGTTGGTGTTGTTGATGTGGATTTGGAATTGGACATGGATTTGGTTGGATCTCCAAGGAGCGTAGCGAGAGAGAGCCGTAATCCAAGCATCGATTCATCTAAAGGAAGAAAAGCTGCGTTGATGCCACTTTTGGGGAAGCCATTGAAAGCGTTGAAGAAGAAGAAGAGATCGCATAATGAAGTAAAAGGGGAAGATTCGGGAGACGTTGTTTCGATCAAGGAGATATCAGATAAGAAGATGGATTTATGTGGGAATGGAACCAATGGAGTCTCACGCAAGGAACTGAGAAATGGATTATTAAGTGATCATCATCATAGGCAAAAGGCCAAGCAGATATGGAAGAAACATGTTTGGGTGGTATTGATGTTCGATTTCTGCATTTGTGCTATTTTATTTGGAATCTGGCTATGGATTTGTGAAGGGTTTCAATGCATTAATTGAAGCATAAAGTAACGCATCAGTCTTCTCTCTGTGTACATCTCCAAATTCATATTGTTTTTAATCTGCATCAAATTTGATCATTGACATCTTCATTTTTTTCTGGGTATTCGTTTTCTGAATCGAAATCTGTTCCCTTTTCTTTTTCTTGTTAAGTATATTTGTATCTTCTTTATTTTTATAATCACAAAAAATGTTGTTTTCAGGAGGAAACTAGGTCATAGGTTGAATCCTGGTTTACATGTTAGTGATGTTCATTGTACTTTCAAGACATGGAGTTAAATCATTCACAAGCAAAATGTGATGTATTGTATATCTTTCTTAACAGTCTTTGTTTTTCTTTTGCTGTTTATTCCATAAATTGTGCTGTGATTGAACGTGGGTCACACTAATAATGGAGGACAAAGAAAGATATTTCAGACCCAGTCACACATTTTTATTTTTACTAAATTTGTACATTGCATCTAGTTGACAAAATAAATGTATACATTGCATCTTTGATTGGTGTATTTAAAACTAATAAAGAAAAATACGAGATTGGAAGTGATTGCAGTACTTAACCTCATGTTATAAATCTTCTGTAGCAGTCTATGAGTTACAATAAAAAGATGGTTACATTAAAGACATAAGTGACAAAGAGGTTCTCGAAGTAAGAAACAAAAGAGATAAGTATTAATTATGCGTCCCAGTCATCTCAGCCACAAGGTGTGAGTTTCTTGTTACCTGCACCACGAGGATTATCGTCCTTCCAATCATCAAAAGCTCTAGCTTTCATTACAGCTTCCTCGTCTTCATCATCATCCTCATCGTCCTCTTCCTTTCTTCTCAGAGGTTTATCATTGTACCATGAGGTGCTTGCTTCTTCAATGGCTTTTTTCGTCTGCTCTTGCCAATCATTCATTATCGTCATCTCTGTTAATCCAGCATCCTCTATGCTCATTGTCGGCATCCTACAAACACAAATTTGATAACCTTATTAAAATTAAAATAAATGATATAAGTTTTTGAGATGAGCATGATTTTGTATTTACCTGTGACTTGGTTGGAAAACCTGAGCTATCATCCTCTCTCTTTCCGTAGAGAGTGGTCCACCTACGATGCTTGCTGGGCCGAATATAAGAGGTTGGTGCTTGTGTTCGTGAGCTTCTGATACTGAAGCTCTTCCTTCTAACACATCTTGTGCAAATGTGGCACAAGTGATTGGTTGTGCCGGTCTAGAGTATTGTACCCTAGCAGCAGCATCTCTGTGCCATGTTTCTGCTTTCTTTGTGCGATCGTCAAGAGCATCTCGAGAAAACTGATCTTCTCCATCCTGATAAAATACCCATAACACATTTTCTTAGTTTATATCAAAGAGTTCTTTAGCATGTAAAAAATGTAACAACACCGAGATAACTAACATTCAACTGTTTTTCCTTTATTGCAGAGAGCATCTCCTCTTCTCTTTTTAGCATTTCCAACAGATCAATGGCCTGTAACAAAGTTCAATTAACAGATATAGCCACAACTCATGACAAACCATAGCATTCCAATAAATGATATTAGACAAACCTTACGACGAAAAAAAAAAAGGACAAACCTTACAAATAGCCAAGTTAATGGAGGACAGCCACGCCTGCAGAGAATAACCATGACACAAGGCTTAAAAGAAAATCGATTTAGATAAAGCAGCGAGACAAAAAGTGGGACAAACCTCTCTCTCCTCTTCACTGTCATCATCAGGAATATCTTCTTCTCCAGATTCAACCGGAGTTGACAAGGCATCTGCTTTAGTTGAACGTCCACGTCTCTCCTTCCTCTCTTTTATTTCAAGAAGCTTTGACTCTGCAGCCTTTTGACGTTTGAAGCGAGCTATCTACAAAGCATCATGATCACAAAGACACAGCACGCATTTTTAAAATCAAAAGCATTAAATTTGTTCACATTACAGTACAACAAAAGAACAGGGATAAGTATTAACCTTTAGAGCCCTTCGATCTGCAGGTGCACCAGAACCTCCTCGTGAAGAAGCCTCCAACTCCTCTTCTGGAACAAGCTCCATTGCCTCACAGAACGAAAAGAACTCCTAGGCATGATAATAGGACTATTATCAATCACAAAACACTCACCAAATGATCATTCCCTCTAGCACTAGCATCAAAGGAATTCACAACCTACAAACACTAAGCAGTAAACTTACCTTCAACTTTTCATATGAGGCCTTGACAATCTGAATTCGGTCATCCTGTATGATTTTCTCCATCAACTCCGCAGAATAGAAAGAAACCTGTGATCATTAGAAAAAATAATTCCTCGTCACTTTATCGAAATATTTACTCAAATACACAATCTTATGATATCCACACAGATAGTAACAAGTAGATCCAGTCTTTGGTCTGCTAGGGACTCTCCTCGGCTGTCCCAGACTATTAAAAGCTGGCTTCAGTTGATACCACTGCTAAAGGACTATCTCGAGTGTGATGTTAACAATGGTGAAACAGCAGTCTTTTGGCATTATAACTGGCTTAGTCTTGTCCCATCGCTGAAATAATTGGCTGTAATGGTCCCAGGAAGATGCGATTGCACAAGGGTGCTCTAGTTTGTGAAGCAGTCAGGAATGGTTCACGGTGGTTTCCAGGGGCCTGATCAGACGAGATTGAAAACTTGCGGTTTATCCTAACTGCAACACCAGTTCCAAACTCCTCTCTCAGTCCAGAGATATACCTTTGGTGATCTGGTTCAGGAGCTTTCAGGCATTCTTTCTCCACCAAACATAGTTGGAACAATCTTTTTTCCCCTTCTCCCCTCTTGACATGGTCTAATGTGGTTTGGTTCAAGGAACATTCTCCATGTTCTCCTTCATTGTCTGGCCTGCAGGTCTCCCGACTAAGGATAGACTTATGCGATGGGGCATGACTTTACCAGCAGATTGTGTTCTCTATCAGGCTGCAGCGGAAAATCATTCCCACCCGTTTTTCAACTGCCCCTTCTCCTCTCAGATTTGGGATGCTTTTGCTGATAGGAACTTGAGTAATCCATCCCTCTCTCTGGCTTCAGCTCTACAAGAACACTCCCTTTCTCCTGGCCTTTCACCCGGCACATCAACCATTCTGAAGCTCCTTCTACAGATCATTCTCAATGCCATTTGGTGTGAAAGAAATACCAACATCTTTACTTCTGTTGTATTTCCTATTACTTCCATCAACTCCTTGATTGATCGTAACATGAGAAATAGCCTTTTATCGTGATCCTGGTTCTCCTTCTCTTCTAGCTACTTATTTCGGATTCATTTCGTTTCCGTATAAATTCTCTTTCTAATCGTTTACTGGTATAAAACTTAACATTAGAACTAAAAAAAAAGAAAGAGGGCTCAACCTAAATGTCAGAGTTTACATTTGGAAGTTGGGTAGCTAAAACTAGAAGCAACAGGACAGGCAAAACTCCTTCGCTTTCTGCCAAACTAATAACAATACTAGAATAGAAACATACCACTAAGGAAACCCAAACAACAGAGAAAAGATTGCAGAAAATTTACCAAAATATACTTAAGATTGTTCGTGCTAATATCTTCTTTAGTCTCGTTAGAAGAGAATAGCCCGAGCTTCCCGATCATGTCTTCACACTTCTGTAACATTTCGCATCCTTTCTTCACAAGATCCTACAACCCCAAAAAATTATAGAACAACGCACCCCCGAAATTGTGCAATTCAGCAAAAACTCGAAATTCGAAAGACCATTTCAGTACCCTAATCGAATGTATACACAAAAAGTTAGAAGCTCCCACCTGATCAACACCTGACCCTGAAGCAGCGAGATGAATTTTCCTAGCTTGCTCGAACAGAACCGATAAAGGCATATCCTCCATAGTCAGACCACCCATTACAGACGAAAATGATAATATCTCGAAAATCCTCAATTAATTCGAATTTCACGAGAAGTCGTATCGCTAAAACGACTTTGGATTCGAGTTTCTTCGAGAAGTGGATCGGTGTTAAGTCTTTGAAAATTATTAGGTTCCAATTGAAATCTGAAGAATTTAGAGAAATTACCGAACAAAGAGGAAAGTATGAACTGAGAAATATGCGGATGAGATCATGCCAACTCAAGTTAAGATGATAATTAGAAAAATTATTAGCCGTTAGATGTCTGGAAAACCTCAAACCGACCTAGTTGTAAAACTTGTAAGAATCCAGTCAAAGATCAGGTGCGAGCGGGTGTAGCATAAACCCTTAAACGTATCAATTAGGGATCTCGCGGAATCGACGAATACAATCTACAGTATAGGGTTTTCAAGAATAACTCACAAGACCTAACTGGGCTTTAGCTTAGGGCCCAATGATCTTGATAAAAGGACCCAACTAAATTTCTCAAATAAATCGAAAGATACAAGGAAGATATAAATGAACAGATACAACAAAATCTGACACGACGGTGGGATCCAAAAATTTAGAAATTTTCGGAAACAGAATTAACCGCATTTCGATAATTTGAACAGCACAATAGTTTGTAATATAATAATTCATATTATCTAACAAAATTACAAAAGTTAACTACTCCCTCCGTTTCATAATAAGTGTCATTCTAGCATTTTGCACACAAATTAAGGAAACATATTAAAACTCTATTATACCCCTAAAAACATGTTGACTTTTGATATTCCTTTTTTCTTATTGGTTAATAATAAGGTTAATTAGACCATTTATGCTAAAAGTTACATCGTAAATCTAAAACGACACTTATTTTGAAACAAAAAAATAATCCTAAAACGACAATTATTGTGAAACGAAGGAAGTAATAAAAACTGAATGCAACACATTTCACTCTACATAGCTTAAGAAGAAGGAAATGAAATGACTGAATTTAATTGCACTACTGTTTTCTTTTGATAAAAGAACTGCACAATTATAACAAAACACAATAATTGGTATCATTTACTCTTTCACAGACATCCACGGGAAAAACAACAACAACTTTAAAAATCTGACCTGAAACAAGATTTGTAAGTTTAGAGTTCAGACAAGTTACTTGCCATATTTAAGTAAAGATGTATTCATGTCTGATCGACTGATTCATTAGGAGACTATGAATTAAAAGGGTTCTTACAATAATCGCATCTTTATGGCACTCAGTTACAATAGTAATGATGGACTTCCATTGGAAAGTGAGTGGCGGATTGACTGAAAATTCATATATAGACGTATTTAAAGAATCACACTAAGGTTTTGACAAATGTCATTCCAATTTTAAGGTCTTTATTATGTTTAATTTATTCATAAAGTAAAAACCTGAAAAACAAAACCATATTTGAATTGGACACCCCTACCCTAGTCTTGAGAGTAGAAATTTTCTTTAAATATATTTCTGACAACAGTTAAATTTTACAACCCAATTAATTTTTTAAGATCAAATGTAACAAAAGTTTAATGAGAACCTCACACGCTAATGCAGAGTATATCTGTATATATATAAGAAAGTGAAAAGTAAAAGTTATATAAAAATAGTTGAAGAATATATGAGCAGAATGTGAACAATCCCATAAGACTGAAGAGCGGCCACTGTTTCAAGTCAAGCTTAAGGGTTGAAATAAAAATGCCTACGAATGTTATTTTGATGATCTGATATAAAGGGAACAAAAAAAAGCATATATGGTTTTAGCTACGGTTAAGTGATACATATAGAAAAGAAAGATCAAAGTCGTATACTCGTGTTGTTAAGGATATACCTTCTTTATGGAGTATCAATCGTATATTCTCCATTACGTAACATTCCTTGTATAGACTCTATAGACTTTGAATATAACTCTTTGTATAAATTTTTTGTGAATTAATACAATACACATATTTTATATGGTACCAGAGCGGGTACCCTAATTTCTCACAATCACTTTCTCTTCTTTCTCCTCTTTCTCTCTTTCTCCCATGGCCGCTCGTGATGTTGAAGCTATCAATGCCACTACCACCTCTGTTCTAAACGTGAATATGTCCAATGTGATGAAATTCGGCTCCCATAACTACCTCACGAATCTTCAAGTTCACACTTTTCTTGATGGCTACGACCTTGATGGATACCTTGATGGACCCACATCATCACCACCTCCTACAATCACTATCAACAAACCTCCATCACCAAATCATGCTCTTATCACTTGGCAAAAACAAGATAAACTGATCTACAACAGTTTATTAGGCTATGTCTCTCTTGTTGTTCAATCCATGCTCTCTCGTTGCCAATTTGTTGCATATATTTAGGACACACTCGCCTCAACATATGCAAAAGCAAGTAGAGGTCACATCAAAACTCTTAAATACCAACTGAAACATCTTAAGAAAGGCACCCGTTCTGTGAGTGAATATGCGCGTGATTTCACTACCAAAGTCGATTAATTAGCTTTACTAGGTAAGCCAGTTGATCATGAAGACCAAATAGAATACCTTCTTGAAGGTCTTCTAGAGGAATACAAACAAGTGTGGAACATATCAAAAGTCGTGGCTCTCCTCCATCCTTGACTGAGGTTCACAAAAAGTGTTTGTTGTTGTTGCTGCTCTCTCTCTCTCTCTCTCATCTCAATGTCTCACTTCCAGCCTCAACCAATATGGCCTCCTGTGAATGCTACAACTCCCGAAACAACGTTCCCGCAGCTCAATCTTGGTCCAACAACCGCCAGTCACAACAACGGTCTAATAATTCCAATCAGACTTAAACACAGCAAGACAACAAACAAAGGAAAGGTTACCAGGGTTGTTGTCAAATCTGTGGAGTACAAGGTCACAGTGCACAAAGATGCTTTGATTTCACTTAAGCAGGTATGAATAATCTGTCAAACATTGCACCTCCTCCACCATGGAAGCCATGTGCAAACGTTGTTGTGAACCAACCATACCCTGATAGCAGCTAGTTACTCGACAATGGCTCCACTAATCACCTAACAAGTAATCTCCACAATCTGTCATTACACCAACCATATCACGGGAATGACACGGTTGTTGTTGGAAATGGAACTGGTCTACCAATCTCCACATTGGTTCCTTAACTTTACCTCTCTTCTCTCGCCTTATTACTTTACATAACATTCATTATGTTCTATATATTAAACAAAATCTCCTCTCGGTTAGTGACTCTGTAATTCAAACAAATTTTCTATTGAATTCCTCCCTGCTCATTTGCAAGTGAAGGATCTGTATTCGGGGGTCCCATTGCTTCAAAGCAAAGCCAATAATGGGCTCTATGAGTGGCCGCTCAATTCTTCAATTTTAGCTTCATTTTTTTTTTGCTTCATCATCACCACAAATAACTTTTCAAGAATGGTTCATTCGCTTGGGCATCCCTCATCTAGAGTTTTACAAAATGTTATTGCATTTTTAGCTTTACCTTGTTCTCAAAAATAGAAAAACACACTTAGCTGTAATTAAATAAATCACAAAATTTACCCTTTTACAAACATCAATTTCTTCAACTCGTCCTCTCGAATATGTGTTTCCAGATGTGTGGACTTCTCATGTTCTTTCTATAAAAATTATAAGTATTATGTTGTGTTTGTTGACCATTTCACTTGATATTGTTGGTTGTATCCTCTTCAAAGAAAATCGCAGGTCAGGGACACTTTTATACCATTCAAACAGCTTATGGAGAACAAATTCAATCACAGACTCACCAGATTGTTTACTGACAATGGGGGAGAATTTTTAGCGCTGAGATCATACCTGGCCAAGAATGGCATTTCCCAATTGACCTCACCTCTACACACCCCTGAGCATAATGAGATTGTTGAACGAAAGCATCCCCACCTTGTTGACATTGCATTGACACTCTTAACTCACACAGGTATACCTCTCTCTTATTTGGCCATATGCGATAACAACCGCTGTATTTCTTGTCAATAGGTTACCAACGCCAATATTTGGGATAAAATCGCCATTCAAGAAACTCTTTGATGCAAATCCTAATTACTCAAAGCTAAGAACCTTTGGGTGTCTTTGTTTCCCACGGCTAAGGCCATACACAAGTCACAAGCTGGAGAATCGGTCAACACCGTGTATTTTACTGGGTAACACCAAAACTCAAAGCATTTACTTATGTTTAGCTCCAAGCACGGTCGTAAATACACATACATGCATGTTAAATTTGATGAGCACCAATTCCTGTTTTAGTCCCTGTTACACAGAGAAACTATCTCCGAAAATCAATCACAAACTCCATCAACACCGTCGGTCACTTCAATCTCCTTACCTGCATCGTCACCACCAAACATCGATCCTGTCACTGCGCCTTCGCCATCGTTGGACTCTCATAAACAATCAACGATCACCTTTGCCAACACTAGCGCTTAATGATGGGCCAAATTCAAAATCACTAGTACCAAAAATAAGCCCAACTATTCCCAGTCAAATTGATCTAAATCCCTCTACTCAAGCCAATTTCCTTCTAGTCCACAACAAGTTACAGATCTATCACCCACACATAACCTAACAAAAGCCCAATACAACCAGCCCAAAACACATTAAACCCAACCCCAAATCCAGAAACCCAAACACAACCTCAACCATCATCCTCACCAACACATGCGCTCACCGATACAACCTCGATTAACAACCACCTGATGATTACTCGCCGCAAAATCACATCATTAAACCCAACAAAAAGTATTCACTAGGCGCTACAAACCATACCCACATACCACCAGAACCACTCAATCTCACTCATGCCCTCAAAGATAAAATCTGGCGTGGATCAATTTCTGAAGAAATAAATACCTTTTCCAGTATTCAAACGCTTGAACTGGTACCTCGCCTGCCATATAAAAATGTTGTGGGATGTCAATGGGTTTACCAGAACAAGCTTATACCAGATGGCTCACTCGGCAGATGCAAATCAAGATTGGTTACCAAGGGTTACAATCAACAGCAAGGGATCGACTACACAGACATATACAATCTAATTATAAAATCAATAACGCTTAGATTAGTCCTTGACATTGCCGATGCTAAGTCCTGGTCTATCAAGCAATTGGACGTCAACAACACCTTTCTTCAAGACACCCTGAATGAAGAAGTTTATGTTGGTTTTTATGAGAGTAAGCTCAACATAAAGGTGGAGAGTTCAGTTGGTGAAGAAAACCACTTAATCCCACAAGAGATGGACTCGGTTTAAAGGGTGAAGAAACACCAACTTGTAGTTGAATTTATACAAACAAGACTTGATAAATCTGAGACTATTATAGAATAGTTCGGACTTAGCAAGAACAAAGAGTCTAGGTTGGAACTAGTCCAAGCAAAGCATCACAACACTTTGGAGTTTGTGTGCTAAGGAAATCTTGGATCTAAGAACCATTCAACTAGATCTTTAAGGGAAATAAACCAAAAGCAAGATAAGAGTTTGGCTGAAGTTTCGAAGTGTTTTAGGTAGGAGAGTACTGCCATAAGGCAGCCTCTTACACGAACTCAACTCCTAAAAACTACATTTTAAACTACTTGCATAAACATAAAACAATTGAGAGAGTTTTGCAACACTTCTTTGTATTGATTTTAGATGACATTACAAAGGAAATACAGTGGGTATTTATAGAGTTACAATGAGGTTACCTCAGCACAAAATAAACCATAATTGTTCAGTTGATGGCCGTTTGAGAGGAGAGAGGGATTGTGGTCCCAAAACTTGAAAATGACATGTCCTTAGCCTTGAACTTAGCATAAATTAGCATAAAGGAGAGTCACATGTCTTCATAAGCTTCCAACAGCTATATGGCTTCTGATTAGACTCTAATTAAGTCATAAAAGCCTTAGCTAACATCCCATTTGATCAGAATCATCAAATTTCATCATTTGAAAATCGTTGACTTTTTGGTCCAAAACATTGACTTTTCACGAATGCTTTCCTTTGGCCTTTTCTTGATCTTTTGAAGAGAACCTTATGGCTCCTTAGTGACCAATTCCTCCTTCTTAAAGATCCTTTGGGGTAAATTCTGGCCTTGTCTTGATGACTTCGGTCTTGACTAACTTTCTTTCATCTTCTTGACTTTAAAGGTCTCCGGCCTCTTCGACCACTTCCTTTAGTCTCTTTGATATAGATTAATACCTACCACCAAGATTGGTCATCAAGACGCTCAAGGCGAAAGGCCTAAGGACCAAAGGCCAAGGTTGCCAACCGACAAACTACCTCATTAAAAACCTAGAGAGAAAATCACGTGGGACAAAACTCTACTAGGGGAAAAATAGTATAGCTCATCGGTGGTTTGATGATGCTTAACCCTAGTTTTTGAAAAATTGCATTTGAACTGACGCCTTCTTCTTCCAAGTGATTCCTTGCTTTAGTCCTTCTTGACTTTGTTTCCCTTCTTATGATCCTCTTGTTTCATCTAGTGCTCCTTGTGAGAATTTCCACACATTTCTCCTCCTCTTTTGAATCTTCATCATGAGATTCAAAAAGAAACTTTAAAGTATATATTGTGGGGGTTTAAGAAACACTTAAATGAGGATTTATAGAGACCAAATGATAGGATTCAAAGTATAATATATGGATTTAAGTATTTAACAAATTAAAATTTGGAAAGGTTTAGAGTTTAGCCTTTTTGGATATCTTTGAAGAGTTTTGACAATTTTGGAGCATATTGGCACACGCCTTTGGTATGGATTCAAAGCCTTCCACCAACTGGCATCTCCACTTTGACCTTCCACCTTAATCACCTATGGATTCAATCTCTTTAGGTCAGCCTTTTTGGTCCGCTTCTTCAAGTCCTTCCGCGTTGAGCTAGGTTGGAAAAGTGAAGTCCAAAGCTTGGTGGCCCTCTTGATCAAATACCAAGCTTTATGTTGTGTCTTCTTCTAGCTTCATTTAGGCCTTGTTAGGGTTTGAATCCAGCCACAAACTAAACTCCAGCCCGCCTGACTTGCTGCACAACTTGCCACTTCTTCTTTGAGATAATAAGTGAGCTTTCTCACCATTTTAAACTCGGACCTGTTTTAGATTTTAACACATTCTAAAAACAAGAGATGGTAAGAGATTAGAGTATAAGTAACAGAGAATAAGAAAATAAGTAACCAAGAAAATATAGAATAGAGAGAATAGAGAGTATGACCGGAAGAATGGAGAATGGGAGAATAAGAGGTTTTTGCTCAAGAGTTCATGTGGACAAAGATTTTTTCTCGGTTTTTTATGAGTTTTGCGGAAGAATTAGCTCCCAATGGGCCAGCCAAGAACACCTTAGAACCACAAAAACTTGGTGTTAATGGCTGGGATAACTTATGGACAAATGGACAATTGATTTATCCATGGTGACAAGATTTTGAACTCACGAAAAATCATGAGATTTTGAGGAAGCTTTGACTCCCAAATACCTAACCAAGAACACCTTAGAACAATAAGAACTTGCTGTTTAATGGCTTGAATAAACTATGGGCCGATGGACAATTGATTTATCCACCGGTTAAAGATTTAAAATTTGAATCCACGGAATAATCAATGAACAATAGTTTTTACGTGAATTTTAGTTAAGAAGGGTCACAAAATGACACAAAAATTAGTTTCTTCCATGGTTAAACAAACATATTTCAACAATCTCACAAAATAATCCATTTTCAATGATTTACATGAGCCTTTTTAAATTTAAGAACAAAAGACATGAAGTCTAAGACCTTTTCTGTTTGAGATAAGCTAATACCCATTGATAAAGCTTAGAGGTAAAGTCATTAGAACTAAAAACAAGAACTTTATTCATGTCCTCTTCTTTTGATTCATTGGACGAGATGAAGAACACACAAAAAAACGAAAACAAAATGAGACTTGAGTTTTGAGGGGAACCAAGCATCTAGTGCTCTAATACCATGTTGGTTTTTATGAGAGGAAGCTCAACATAAAGGTGGAGACTTCACTTGGTGAAGAAAACCACTTAATCCCACAAGAGATGGACTCGATTTCAAGGGTGAAGAAACACCAACTTGTGGTTGAATCTACACAAACAAGACTTGATAAATTCGAGACTATTATGGAATAGCTCGGCCTTAGCAAGAACAGAGAGTCGAGGTTGGAACTAGTCCAAGCAAAGCATCACAACACTTTGGAGTTTGTGTGCTAAGGAAATCTTAGATCTAAGAACCATTCAACTAGATCTTTAAGAGAAAATGAACCAAAAGCAAGAGAAAAGTTTGGTGGAGATTTAGAAGTGTTTTGGGTAGGAGAGGATTGCCATAAGGCATAAACATAAAATAATTGAGAGAGTTTTGCAACACTTCTTTGTATTGATTTTAGATGACATTACAAAGGAAATACAATGGGTATTTATAGAGTTACAATGAGGTTTCCTCAGCACAAAATAAACCCTAATTGTTCAGCTGATGGCCATTTGAGAGGAGAGAGAGATTGTGGTCCTAAAGCTTGAAAGTGACATGTCCTTAGCCTTGAATTTAGCATAAAGAAGAGTCACATGTCTTCATAAGCTTCCAACGGTCATATGACTTCTAATTAGACTCTAATTAAGTCATAAAAGCCTTAGATAACATCCCATTTGATCAGAATCATCAAATTTCATCATTTGAGAATCGTTGACGTTTTGGTCCAAAACGTTGACTTTTCCCGAATGCTTTCCTTTGGCCTTTTCTTGATCTTTTGAGGAGAACCTTATAGCTCCTTAGTGACAATTTTCCTCCTTCTTAAAGATTGTTTGGGGTAGATTCCGGCCTTGACTAACTTTCTTTCATCTTCTTAACCTTAAAGGTCTCCGGCCTCTTCGGCCACTTCCTCTAGTCTCTTTGATATAGACTAATAGTTTACATGGAGCAACCTCCAGGCTTTGTAGACAATGACAATCCAACATATGTATGTAATCTACATAAAGCAATCTACGGCTTGAAGCAGGCCCCCAAGACATAGGACAATGAGTTACGGGATTATCTAGTTTCTCTCGGTTTTCAAAATTCTTATGCTGATACTTCTCTATTTTTGATGAAACAAGGTACTTATCTTTTTATCTATTAGTATATGTTGATTATATCTTGATCACAGGTAGATATGAGGAACTCATCAAGAAAATGCTCCACCTACTCGCCACACGTTTTTCTGTCAAAGATGTTGAAGATCTCAATTTCTTCCTTGGAATCGAAGCTCACAGAACAGTCAAGGGTCTTCATCTCTTGCAGACAAAGAACATTTGTGATCTCCTCCACAAGTTCAATATGATCGATGTAAAGCAAGTTCAAACACCAATGGCCACTTCACCCAAGTTAACGCTAAACAATGGCTCAATAATAATGGAACCAACAACTTATCGCCAACTTATAGGAAGTCTTCAGTACCTCGGTTCCACTACACCCGACATTATGTATGCAGTGAACCTGCTATTTCAATTCATGCACAAACCAACTGATGCTCACTGGCAAGCAGCTAAGAGAGTCTTAAGATACTTGGCTGGCACAACAAATCATGGCGTTCTCCTCTGTGCTCATAATCCTCTCAAGCTCCACGCCTACTTAGATGTTGATTGCGCAGGCGACTCTGATGACTACATCTCCACAAACGCCTTCATCATCTATCTTGATAGCAACCCTATCTCATGGTCCTCTAAGAAACAGAAAAGTGTTGCACGATCTTCCATCAAAGTAGAATATAGAGCCACAGCCAACACTGCTACTGAGATAAGATGGATATGCAATCTATAAACTAAACTTGGGATCACTTTCCTAAATTTCAAGTAATTTACTGTGAAAATTTTGGTGCTATATTTCTGTCAGCAAACCCAATTTTCCATACGCGAATGAAACATGTAGAGTTGAACTATCATTTCATCTGTGGGCACATTAAAAAGGGACTCCTTCATGTTTCACATGTTCACACTTGAGACCAACTGGCAGATGCTCCCACCAAACCTCTTCAACGAGTCAGGTTTAATGAACTCTTCACCAAGATTGGAATAACAGAAAGTCCCTCCATCTTGAGGGAACATGTTAAGGACACACCTTCCTAAAAGAGTATCAATCGTATATTCTCCATTATGTAATGTTCCTTGTATAAACTCCATAGACGTTGTATATAACTCTTTTTACAAACTCTTTGTGAATTAATACAATACTTATACACAGATTTTACACGTGTTACCTTGTATAAAATTCTTACCTCAGATATAATAATTAAGCTTACTATAACAACAAAAAAATTCTCTCTAAGGATTTCTGTCAATATTTGACTCTGGATCTCGAACTCTCCTAGAACCTATACGTTTTTAAAGAGAAAAGAGAAACAAAAAAAAATAACATGACAAAGCTTATACACATACTATCAGATGAACATTAATTAAAAGAGTGGGGAAAATGGAACATTACAGATAGAATATCTAGGTTTTGAAAGGGTACCTGCACGAAACTATTGCAGGAGAGCTTGAGTACTCTGATTTGCATCAATTTCAGCATATAAATCTTGTATTTGGAGGCTGGATGGAACAGTTATAACAAGGAGGAGAGATGTCGCAGAACCCGATCCATGATCAACACTTCGAGAAAGGCCATCATCAGCTTGATTATCCTTCCCTTGCTTGTACTTAATGTCAAAATCATAAGGTAGTAGCCGAGTTAACCATCGCTAATAATCCAATGTTACTTCCCGTTGTTTTAACAAATATTTCAAATTTTTTTGATCGATGTGAACCACAAAGCGACAACCAAGAAGGTAGTGACACCATTTCTGTATAGCAAACACAATAGCCATTGATTCCCTCTCGTACACCAGTTTGGACAATTCCTTTTCTAATAAACCATAGCTGTAAAAAGCAATTGGGTGAAGTTGCTGTATCAAAAATGCGCCTAACCCAAATCGGAGGCATCATACTTAACGATAAACAGCTCATCAAAGTTGGGTAAGGCCAAAACATGAGTCAAATTATGATAGTCTTTAAACAATCAAAAGCTGACTGCGGTGAGGCTGGGCATACAAACTTGTCCTTCTTGAGTAACTCAGTTAACGGCCTCGCAATAGCAAAATATCCCTGCACGAAACACTGATAATACCATGTGACACCCAAAAACCCCCGCAGATCCTTTACAATATTCAGAACAGGCCAATCCTTGACTATCGAATGATATCACATGTCCAAGATACTCTACATTGTCCTGCACAAAAGAACATTTCTTCTGGTTTGCGAAATGTTGTTATTGGACAAATATCTGGATAACCACACGTAAATGCTCAGCATATTCATCCAAAAACAAACTATAAATGAGAATATCATCGAAGAAAACCAGAACAAATTTCCAAAGATATAGAAGGAAAAATCTCGTTCATGAAGGCCTGAAAGGTGGCGGAAGCATTGGTAAACCCAAAAAGCATGACAAGAAAGTCATAATGACCATCATGTCTTCAGAATGCCGTCTTCTTAATATCACTCTCGTGCATTCGGATCTGATGGTAGTCTGAGCGCAAATCTAATTTCAAAAACCACTTGGCACCATTAAGTTTATCCAGTAGTTGATTGATCATGGGAATTGGATACTTGTTTGGTATCGAGACTCTATTGAGCCCGCGGTAGTCAACACAAAAGCGCCAACTTTGGTCCTTTTTCTTCATCAAAAGTACAGGGCTAGAGTGAGGACTACTGCTAGGTCGAATAGTTCCTGCCACAAACATCTCATTTACAAGCTTTTTCATAGCTTATTTATGAGCATGATATGGTCGCACGTTAATAGGACCAATGCCGGGTTTCAATACAATACGATGCTCCCAATCTTGCAATGGTGGTAAATGGTTCGGCACCTGAAACACAGATTGGAAGTCCCTCAACATGGTATTAACCAACGCAAGCAACTATGGGCACAACGACGACGATTGAACCCTATCCTGGTGTTGAGCTGATTGCTCATGTTGTAGCTCAACCGACTGTAAGGATTGCATGGATAATTTGGTTAAGTGGAGGTCCACATCACCCTTGAGGAACACTTGCTGACCATTGTAATTGAATGCTAACTTATGTTTGTCCTAGTTAACTTCAGAAGTACCCAGCGTACGCAGCCACTGAATACCCCAAATGATATACATTACCGAGTTCCAAGGGGATCAAGTCATCTGTAAAATTTACCCCTTGCATAGAAAAATTGGAAGTTATTACACACGCCCAAACCCTTTATTGTACACTCATCAGCGAGCTTGATTTCTAAGGAATCTCGTGCTTCGTCCTTGAGTTCGAGACACAGCATCAAGATGGGTGGGATAAAATTTTGAGTGGTACCATTATCAAGCATCACTACCATCGAATGGCTGAATTGAAACCTTAATGTTGATAGTCTTCAGCGAGTCAATGCCAAGGAAGGACTTGAAAAAGAGAGCATAACTTTCCAGCGAGTTTTGTATTTCTTCATCGATTATTGAATCCTCCCCACACATGTCAATAACTTCCATTGCACAGCCATTAACCACCATAATAACCTGTAAAGAATTTGTTTAGGCAATCATGACCTTTGAACCATTTACCCTCACACTTGAAACAAAAGCCCTTACAACAAAAAATTGCCATTTCAGCTTCTGTCAACTTCTTTTGTGGACAACTTGGTTGCTTAGTATGAGTGGGCGGCGGTTCGAAATGTATGGGTTTCATCTTCCAGGATGAGTTGGAGAGCAGAGAATAAACTTGTGTAGGCTTACTCATTTGCTTAGAGTGTGAACTAATCAATTCATGCAGAATATTGGTCTCTATCTGTAGTGTAGTGAATATCATGTCTGGAAGAGTAGTCGGTTTGTACATTTTAACAACCTCACAAGATTCTGGTTTTAACCCATTGATGAACAACCTGATTCTGACACCTTCTTGAGTCTTGGAGTCTACGCTGAGAGATCTTCGAAAGCCTGAACATACTTTGTAATTGACTCTTCTTGACGGAAGCCGAGAAGAGGCTGACTGGGATCATATATTTTCTCACGACAGAGACGTGCAATCAATATGTCCTTAAACTCGCCCCAATCATAAAATTCACCACGTAACATCTGAGCATTAACCATCCCAAAACCGGTCCTTCAAGACTCACATAAACCAAGTCTAACTTCTCTTCATTATGGTAGCCACGAAGGCAGAAAAAACGTTCCACCAAGGACAGCCAAGCAAAAGTATTATGTCCCTAAATGATAGGCATATCAACCTTTTTCAGCAAGGCATCACGATCTGGTACTAGCATAGGTAATTCATTGTAGAGTTGATCTCCATTCGTACGATTCCCCACTATAGGTGCAGATAGGGTATGCGTTGAAGGAGTTGCTAGAGCAGTGGAATTTGGCAGTTGCTCAGACATATGAATCATCATCTTCTCCATTCTCTTCACACTTTATGCAACAGAATTGGAGCGCGAGTTTACCTCTTGTAAATGTGAAGCCACTGTTTGAATCTCAGCCCTAAATTCAAGTACCGATTTTGATAATGTCTCAATGTTTTGCGTGATAAAAGCCAAAATCTTTGAGAGATCTTCATGTGTGTTCAGCTTCAACGTGGGGTAAAGAGGAGTAGCCATGGAGCCTGCGATTTTTTGATCCAAAGACGTTCACGAGCACCAGTTTTGATAGGAATCTCTCGGATGTAAAGAAAATTTACGATGGAAAACTCCCCAATTGTGAATGAATTTTAGTGATAATAAGAAAAGGAACAACTCTCCACAAATTTTCACTCGAGTCTGGGTCTCGGCACAACTGTCTCACCAATAAATTGAAAAACTAGGACGGTGAACAATCTTACCTTATAAAAGCCCAAATAATGAAATGAAACTAAAACACAACTTAAAGTCCAATAAAATATACAAATCCAATAACTAAATAAATAAATGATAAATAAAACAATTAATTATCCGAAGTCTCTTAGGTCGTAATCTTCTTTTGTCGAACGTATGCGTTAATAGGCATATTAGGGTATCTCTGTGTCAAGTGAAAACAGGTTTATATATATTATTAGCAACAACATAGACAAGGTTATATTACATGTCGTGCCACACCTCCATGTTTCTTTTTTGGGTTTAGAAGATATAGTATGACTGAGTGATAATGCTGACCTAGTATCATCAAATAACATTCCAACCTACAAATAATGAGTAACTCACTGTTACTAATCATGTAATTAATAGCTATAGCAAGTAGTAATGTAAAATAGGAGGAATCAAAACCTTATTCCTGAAGCGAAGAATGACTTGTTCCGTTGGTGATCCATAAAACTGTTTCATTGTCTCCCTATAATTATTTATGTACTTCTTAAGGATAATTGGCCATAATACAGGAATTTAATAGTATAATTTCTTTCCAACTAAGCACTGAGGTCCACGACACATTTACGTTTTCAAGGAAAACACTGCCATTAGTGTTTTGGGCAATGCCTTCTATGATTAGTTCTCTTAGAGACATGAGCAACTGTGTGCCACTATCCATATCCTGCATATTTATTCCTCCAGCCAAGACATCATCTACCGTCATCTGTTTAGCAGAAAATTAATACTAAAATGGATACACAGGGAGAAACTAGGAAGCAGGAACGAGCTGATTGCATATAAGAAAAAGAAACCTTGCCTCATTCACAGTTGAAATTCCAGTTTTATGACACACTATAGTTGTAACATATCGTATTTTTTCACATGCAGAGACTGTTTGCACCTGAAACATTTATGTAAGTTTAGTACATATTGATGCTCTAACCACACTAAATACTTTGGAATATGAAGAGGGAGTACCAAAGCGTTCTCTTTCATCATTTTTTGTTAGTGTTCCTCGTTGTAAGGAAACTTTGAGTTTGGTTATAAGAACAAAACTTGGACCCTAATTGTGTAAAGTTACTAATGGGCTTGTGTTGGAGTGTACACATTGAAAAATACTCTAGGTTAAATGAAACAGAAGAGAACAAACTAAGAAACAAGAGAGAAAAAGAAGAAGTGAAAAGTCTATTTCGTCGAATTGTTCCAAAGCAGTGTTTGAACCTTTAAACGTATTCTGATCTCGCTGAATTTTTATGAATCTTTTTGACTCAGTGGTCTTCAGATTTTTGTTCCAAAGGTTGGTTTGCAGATATTTGGATTTTAGCGTGTATGTTTGCTCTGTGGCGATTTCCAGATTTTTGCAGGTGTTGTTTTGGTGTTTGGAAAATCCGACGGTGAGATCTTTTCTGATTGAGCTGAAATTTGGGAGAGGTGTTGTTGACTCATTTATCTAGGACTTATACGGTGGAGATCTAATTTGGTAGCCGGAAACCTAGTAAACCTAGAGTCATTTGTGACTGCATATTTCTAGGTTCTTGTATTGCTTTCTTGTTGAAGTTTGTTGTATTATAAATTACTCTTTAGAGCTTTAGTCTCTGTATTTGTTCTGTGGAACAAGGAGGACGTGGTTGTAACTCAAATACATCCGTGATAGTGGATTTTTGAGTGGACTACGGTCTCATGGTTTTTCCTTTTCACATCGAGGAGGTTTTCCACGTTAATTTTTTTGTCTCATTTACTTTCTATTTTGAGTGGTTGATATTTTTGCTTAAATATATTCTCTTCATAGGTTCACACAAGTGCGGAAAACTCTATTCCGCTAGTCCTTAGTGTGCTTGTTTCCCGAGAGAGTGGTATCAAAGCCATGTTGGTTGGAGAGCTTTAGATTTGATAACTTTGGGTTGTTAATTTGCCTGTGTGAAGGATGGAGAATATGGGCAGAATGATAAGCTTGAATGGTGCTAAGTATCATCTATGAAAAGTTAAGATGG
The DNA here is from genome assembly GCA_900406435.1 of Lepidium aucheri. Taxonomy (NCBI): domain Eukaryota; kingdom Viridiplantae; phylum Streptophyta; class Magnoliopsida; order Brassicales; family Brassicaceae; genus Lepidium; species Lepidium aucheri. Next base: position 27,370 of record OVBA01001100.1, on the reverse strand, counting down.
AAAATCTGCTTTACGTGAAAGGATTTCATCTACCAATTTTTCAAGAGAAGAAACCTGATGATAAAAAGGATGATGATTGGAGATTGCTGCATCGCCAAGTGTGTGGTTTGATAAGGCAATGGGTAGATGATAATGTGTTGCATCATATTGAAAATAAGAATACTGCTCGCTCTTTCTGGTTGAAATTGGAGCAGTTATATGCTCGAAAGAACGGGAATAACAAGATGTATATGATTAAGAAGTTGATCGAGCTGAGATATCAGGAGGGAACTCTGATGACATATCACTTAAATGGGTTCATGGATTTCTCAATAAGCTATCTGACATGGGTTTCAAGTTTGAAGATGAGATTCACGATTCTTGGCTTCTTGGTACATTACCAGATTCTTAGGAGGTATTCAAAATGTCTCTTTGTTACTCCACGTCGGAAGGTGCGATTTTGATGGACTTGGTAAAGAACAGTGTCTTGAATGAAGAGACTAGAAGATAGTCAAATCCTAGTTCCTCGCATTCAAATGTTCTAGTTACTCAATTGAGGGAGAGAAGTCTACATAGATAGTCCAAGAGAAACAAGAGCAGGAGCAAAAGCATGTCTAACAGATTTGCGAATATTAAGTGTCATCACTGTCATAAAAAGGGACACTTGAAGAGGGATTGCTGGAAAATGTAAATGGACAACAAGCAAGGGAAAAAACAAAAAGATGGTGAAAATCGGGTGACTGTCACTGAGGATAACTTTCTCATTTTTCTTGAGAAGAAGTCTATTCCAAGGATTTTCACTTCACACTTGCAGAGGTGTGCACATTGTTTTGCAGGGAAACAACACAGGATCTCGTTCAAGTCTTCTGCACCTTCTAGAAAATCAAAGATACTTGATTTGGTACATTCACATGTGTATGATCCATTGAAGATAAAATCTTTTGGTGGTGTGATGTGCTCGAGTTTTAACCCTAATACCCTACTTCAAGTGCACAACAAATCAGTGTAGTATTTAGGGATCAAATCCACAAGAACCAAGGATTGCATTATTAATTACTCAATACTAATTCAAGCTAAATCAAACAATTAAAAGCGTGATTAACTAACAACTTAATAAAATAACGATGTAAAATTAAATATTAAAAAAAATCAGGCATCGGGAATTCATCAGAAAATAGGAAATCAAATCAAAAAACTATTCATGGTATACATTCAACTAATTCTCGATCGAGACATAAATTTATAGCAAACTCACTATCACTTAAACTGTCGTTTAGTCCTAGAGATGTAAACATGCATTATTAAATTGGTGTGATAGGTCCACAACTACCCTTAACATCAGCTTTTATTGGTTAAGGACTAGTTGTTCATCTAAGCTAGTTCAGGCATCTAATAAGCTTTTGGAGAGTTATATAACCTAAGATCATAAACTAGGTGATCATGCTAATCTAAGCATTAGACACAGTCTTAGATGGAGAACACATATAATTGAATCCTATTTGTTCATAGTTCATGATTCCTAAATCCCTAGAAATCCCTAGACCTAATAAGAGAACTACTCAGACATAATCAAAGTAGAAACAACAATATAAGATGAAGAAAACATAATTAAATTGCAAATGAATTAAAGGGTTTAGAAATCTTCTCAAAGTTGAGGATGAATTCTTCTCCTGGCTTACAAAGTCTCTATGCCGTGAAAAGTAGTGCAAAGATATCACATTCTAAAAAGCCTAAAATATATAAGTCTAAAACGCGTTGGTACAAAATATGCTCGAGGATTGATTGGTCCAAATTCTGAATGGCCGATCTCAGTGGTAACAGGTTGATCTCCAAAGCAGGCGCAAATCACTCATAGTACTAGAACGGCCGATCCTGGGACGCAACATTGATCCTCAAGTCGAGCGAATATCCTGGTGGCGAGAAGACAGATCGATCAAGCCAGATAGGTCAATCTTCAACTCGTGTGCAGCTTCTAATGCTGTAAGAGATTGATCGATCCACGTGCAGATCGATTGATCCCAATGTCTTGTAAAAACGCCAGAATTTCTCCAAATTGCTCCAATCTATACCTTGAGTGCATAATCCAAATTCAACCTATTTTGTACCTGCAAAGAATCTAAAACACAAACAAAGACTATAAAAATGTATAGAAAAGTGAGCAAAAAACCGATAAAAATGAGGTACATCAGTTCCTCCAGTCTTAGCTTCTTGCTTGTCTTCAAGCAAAGAAACAAAAGACAAAAAAGAATAGTACAATCAAAGGAACTCATTCGTATAAGAATACTGCAAGTCAATTCCTTTAGTAAACCACATGAAATTTACCTGACAAAACCGAGACCACCTTGTACTTCCCCCAGACTTAGCAACTATCCCAATCAAACTCCACAATCCAAGTGAGTGACCTTAATGCACTATACAGACTTCCTAAGATATCTAAGTGCGGTCTCATCAAGGGAATATCGATCAAAGGATATATGGGTTTCTCTTCATCCTCAGAACTACCCTTTTGTACGGTTCCTTTGCTCTCATTTCATTTACATTGCAAACTAACTCAAATTCTTGTTTGGTTGGTTTTTAAGCAACTTGAAGGGTGTAAGCAAGAGTAGCATTATAGGAGCTCCAGTTAGTCTACTAAAATCACTCAAATAATGGGCAGCTTCATTGGAGTTTTTCCTCAGCTTACCAACATTACTTAAGCACATAGCAGCGTCACTGAAACACATTTTTCCTCAGCATACTAACAATGCCTACAACCTCGTTAAAATAATACTTGAAATGATATAGAGAGGGAAACCATACTCACACAGGCAAATTTGTCATTGTACTAAAAAAGAATCTGATCTAATGCATATTAACCCCCTTGACAAGAAAACTAAGTTTGGTTAGGTGTGAAGCCGACATTAGATTCTGCGAGTACCCAAGAAGATATGGGTAATAATGAGAAGTTGCGTGGTCTTTGAGTTTTCCAATATACAATCAATCTCTGTCAGGCTTGAATAAATGGTACTTAGTTCATGAAAATGCAATAAACCTCAAAAATCCTACTTTCTACAATCAGTTTTTAAACTCAAAAAGACTCAAGAAAAATATAAAATTTCTAAAAATGAAAACAAAAGGATGAAAATAGCGTTAGTCACATAAAATTTCCCACCCTAAGACTTACTTTCACACTGTCCCGGTGTGAGAATAAGCCAAAAAGAAACACGACTTACGCATAAAAATAAGGTAAAAAGTACAAAAATCGAAAAAGAAAAATAAAAAGGGTAAGAAAATCGGTCAAACTCTGATCTATTGTTGGCTAAGCCTCACTCGATCTCTTGGACCTATGCAACAGCGAGGTAAGTGGTGGTCCAATGTCTGCTCGTCCTCTTCCTTGTCTGATGCAGCAGCGAGCCCATGTCCAGCAGCATTGGGCCTCGCATCTACAGCTCTCGTGCTTGTCTCTGCTCGACTCGCGGAAGTATTGCCTAGGCAAAAAGGCACATGTATCTTGATCTTCCGCAATTTGTCGCAAATGCATCTCTTCATCAAGTGCTTCTTCCCCTCTGTATCATATACCCAATGCATGTACTCCATGTCAATGAAATCATCAGAGAAACGAGGGAGATCGTACTCTACAATATACTATGGAATGATGTGCTCCATTGTAGTCTCTATAGTGGCGTGTGTCAAGTGTGACTGTTGAGGAGCTTGAGGCGGTGGATTTGGTTGATCCTCATTCTGCCGAGAAGAGGTCCGGCGAGTAGGACGAAGAGGCTCAATCTCAGCAAGTTTCGGATGAATGAGATGTGGCTCAAACACCACATTAGAGCAACTAGTGCCTCAAGTGATCTCTGGAGCAAGAAGCTTGCACCAGCAAGGCTGCCAATCTCGATCATAGTACCTCCACTTGGTCTGCTTTGTCAAATACATGCAATTGGTCATGAACCTCTCATCCATAAAGCTGATCCTCTCGACTTTTGGTGTGCTACTAAGGTTCAATATGTGCTGCATGAAATTCAGAGTCAAGAGACTACCTATCGTCTCTGTTAGTGGAGTACTAGGCGACCCTCTAAAATGTCTCCCTGTGAGTAGTACGCAAAGACTTATCCCCAATTGATGTTGAGGCTCGACTGGGGCAAAGAAGGAGCATCACCATAAAGATCAGACAGTTTATAAAGACCGTCCTTACTCGACAGCTCAACTGAAGTGATGGCATAGCACAGGAGCGCAAGCTCAAGCTTGGTAACCGCTGTAGACTCTCTTTCCTAAACATAGTCGACCTAATGATCTTGGCTAACATCTAAATAGTAAGGTTTTTGATGTGAGTGAGCTTCGCTCCGTGTCCCTTGTATCCCCTGTCTGCCAAAATATGCCAAAGAACCAAATTAGGGGGACTACCTAATGAAGATAAATGGCCTTCAGCACACCCGCAGAATGCGTAGAAACTATTGAGCTACTCAATACTCATCTTGTAGAGTGCACTGTTTAAAAGAAAGGTAATCATTGCTACATAAAGCAGACCATGAAGATCTGAGGTCTCATACACCTCATAGGAGGCCAAGAACTGACGAGCAAGCTCTGTATACACTGGATAACTACGATGCACAAAGTCCCAAATCCAAGACTAGCCAACATCCCATTCACATTATCTAAAAGCCTAAACTTTTATAGTGTGTTGGTGCACAAAAACTTGGTTGGAACAATTTAGTTCCTCAATAGCTGGTCGTAGAAGACACTATGAAAGTGCTGCCAATTGCATCCTCTCTCTCATTTCTCATACGCAGGATCTGTCTTGAGAAGTGATGGGTCTATAACACGACTTACGTGGCTCAGAAATGGCACCCCATTAGGGCAAGGCCATGGCTCATTAAACATTGGTTCGAGTGCAATGGAAAATGGTCCAGAACCGGAGGATTATCGAGTCTTGTACCTTTGTGAGGTTTGTAATCAATCAATTGAATTAATCATTAACAAAGATAAACATCCAGCAATGCATAAAGTAATTCAACCTAATCTCAATTTCAAATAAAAATTCCCAAAAATTTCTCTAAATTGTCCTTCAATGTAACATTGGAATCTACACAAAAAATTCAAAAATTAGGCAATCCAAACTCGAAATCATCACACCCAAGGATAACCTTCAATTTTGTGGTATAAAAAGTGGAGGTAAAAGGTCATACCTTTCTAGATCAAGAATGATAATAGGATAATCAGAAAGAGAAGGAATATCTGAGTAGGTTAGGCTCAAGAATCGTCAAAAACCGTTAAGAGTTGAGAAAGTTATGAAGATTGAAACTTTGAGAAAAATTCTCTCCAAAATCGTCCAAAAGGGAATGAGTTCTGGAAATTCGAGGATTTTGATTTAAAATTTTGAGTTTCTTTTATTTTGAAAGTTTTTTCTGGTTCAGTTTAAGTGAATTGAACCAGTTTTTGAAAATATAAGACTTACCCTGCCAGTGGATCGATCGATCTCAGTATTAGATCAATTGATATGATTTTTTTTGTCGCAATCCTCATAGTTAGATTGATCGATCGTCGGTGATGAGGTCGATTTGTAGGTCGAGTGCATATGCCAATTTGCAGAGGATCGACCACTCACATGTCTCACACTTGATTGGCAGATCCTGTTAGTGAGTGCAGGATACACTGATCGCAGGTGTCAAGGTTGATCTACAGGTCGTGCACAATTTTAGCTCTTCAATGGATCGATCGAGTTCAGTGCTGAGGTCGATCGTCAAATCGTGAGCATGCACCTATTTTCCCGTGGATCAATCGATCCCAGTGAAGATCGATCGATCATAGTATTTTGAAGCAAATTTCTCACCTAAAACAAACAAAACAAAAACAAAGAAAAACTCAAAACAGAGAAATGCAGGAAGGAAAAAGTACCTACTAGTGGGTTGCCTCCCACTCAGCGCTTATTTTAAGTCAATAGCTTGACTCAAACGCCTTCTATATGTGAGTCGACTCTTAGGAGGTGTTGTCCCTCCCTTAGTTAAGCAATCAACTATGATGAACTACCTCAGGCTTGAATTTTTGTTACGAAATTCAGCTCATGTAGTGTTTAGCAACACTACAGTTCCATCAGGTTGCACTTTCTTCACATTGGAAGGTCTCGGATTATCTATTCCAAGCTTACGTGCAAAATCCTTAAGCCAAAAATTGCGCAGCATAAATTGAGAATGAGCATGAATCTTATGGTCAAGGATACGTGTGTCTAGAGGATCTAAGTCTAGAGTATCATGATAATCCACTAAATCATCTGCAAGCTCACAATGAACACTCTCATCTTCCCTTGAATCATAACCTAACAACTCATCAAACATTGACGAAGTCCAATCCACTGCTTCAAGCTTTAAAATATCTTTATCCGATCTGATCACTTCACAGAAGCTGCCACTTGGTGTTGAAATTGGATATGAGATCCCTTTGTCAATATTCTCCAAGATCACACTTATGTTGGGGAAATCAATCTTAGCCCCAACAATGTTTAGAAAAGGCCTTCCTAAGAGTATGGGAACTGCACCACCTCGTTTCATCTTAACCATAGTAAAATTTGTTGGAACCTTACAGTTTCTAATCAGATGTGGATAATCGACTAACCTTCCATGTGGGCACTTAGAAGAGGCATCCCCAAAAGAAATGGAGGCATTGTGGTCCTACATAATCTTCATTCCTAGCTTTTATCTCTAAGGAGATCACATTCACACTTGCTCTAGAATCGCAAAGTGCATCATCAAACATCAACTTCCCAAGAGCACAAAGAATAAAAACTCACCTTGATCTTCCAACTTAGTGAGCTGTCTCGGGAAAGGGAGCAGAGGCTCTTACTTCTCAGAATCGCCCCCTTTAGTAGCTGTATGGTTACCATTGCTGTCATCCAAATCGGCCTTAACCACATGGCAAGATTCCTTGAGATTCTTATCAACCTTTCCTCGGAGAGCTCCCTAAAGTCTTTTCATCGCCTCTATAGTTTGAGCTACCTGCGTGTCTAGCTTCTTCAAGTGTGCAGACACTGAATCAAACTTTTTGTTTAGGTCATTGTACATGCCATCAACCTTAACAGTGAGCTCTCTAGTAGTCTTTTGATGTTCTTGTGCAAACTGTTGGATCAAAGTCTTGATCTCGTCATTGGAAGTGCTTGAAGAGCTAGTTAGAGCTTATTGCTATTGAGGTGATGTCTGTTAAAAGGGCTTGAACAGTTTCTGCCAATTTTGATTTCCTGAGTTCTGCACATAACGCTTCTGGTAGTTCTGGTTGTTCCACCTTTGAACTTGGCTTGGCACAAATGGTTTTCCCTGAAAAGATGATTCTTAAGGCAACACTCGAGGTCGTGAGGATTCTCCATGTTACTGCTCCTGTAAGATAAGAAGGACTGATTAGGCCCTTTGCTCTGCCAGTTCACATAATCGATCTCTCTCTGTTCCTCAGATAAGTTCGAGTTCTCCTGCACATAAGCAATCTCTCCAACATCATCAAACTACTGCACTCCTCTCTAGTTAGACTGGCTTTCCTTGATCAGCATATCGAGCATCTTAGTGAGCTCGTTGATCTTCTGTCACTCCACACAGCTGACCTTTCATCCTCGATCATATTGTAGACAATGATTATCAAACTTGTAGCCAGATTTTCGATAAGGGTGAAGGCTTCATCCCTTGTGTTAGTAATGAAATCTATGTTGTTTGCTGCATTCAGTGAGTTCTTGTAATCTCACTTGATACCACCGTAGAAAATACCCATCAACTACTCGTCTGTGTACTTATGGTGTGGATAATCTTGCTGGTATTCTTTAAACCTCTCCCAAGGTTTGCTGAAAGACTTACCAGAACATTGCTGAAACGCGGTTATCTTGTTCCTCAATACAGTGGTCTTGGACTTGATATAGAACTGGTCCAGAAAAGCAGCTCTGACCGCTTCCCATGTAGTGAGCGATCCCGGAGGTAGAGACTTCAACCATCTAGATGCTTTGTCTGAAAGTGAATGATGAAAGAGCTTACCCTTCACATAGTCCACACGGACTCTATTTGAGTTTGTGGTGCTGCACATGTCTTCGAAGTTCTCAATATGGTCCATCGGATTCTCTCCCGGTAAACCGTTGAAGACATATTGCTTAATCAATCTAATCAAGTGAAGCTTGATCTCGTAGTCTTGGGGAATCCTTTATCGTTGTATTTGTTCATCTTATGTACTAAAGTGTTGATTTCGCTTTTGTGAAAAGCAGAATCAGAGAATAAGATTAACAGTATTGCTATACCTAGAGCGAGTCTTAAGGTCTCCCATCTTTTATTTGCGGATGATAGTCTTTTTTTGTAAGGCTACTCAAGAGGAGGCTTTTGCAATTAAACAAATCTTTTATGACTATGAAAAAATTTCTGGCCAAGAGACTAATTTTGAGAAGTCTTCTATACAATTTGTTCACCCTCTGTTGGAGGAGAATAAGTGTCTTATTCATAGGATCCTGGGTATTCAGAATCTGGGAGGTATGAGAACATACTTAGGCCTCCCAGAAAGCTTAGGTGGAGCTAAGACAAAGGTCTTTTCCTTTGTTCAACAGAAACTTGTGGAAAGGATGAATAGTTGGAAATCAAAATTTTTATCTAAAGGAGGTAAAGAAGTTCTTATTAAGTCAGTTTTAACTGCATTACCAGCATATGTCATGTCTTATTTTCGTCTACTGAAATCAGTGGTATTGAAATTAAATTCAGCTATCACTAATTTTTGGTGGAGTAATTTAGAAACCACGAAAGGGATACATTGGTTAAAATGGAAGAAACTATGCTAACCTAAGTGTGTTTGAGGCCTAGGTTTCAGGGCTCTAGAGGAATTTAATACTGCACTTCTTGTTAAGCAGTTATAATGGTTATTAGATTTCCCGAGTCCCCTATTTGCTAGAGTTTTTAAGGGACATTATTATAAGAATAGTATTCCAATGGATACAACTAGAATTAATTCCCCATCTTATGCTTGGAGAAGTATTGTTTCTGCAAGGGCCTTGATTAGTAAAAGGATTATAAGAAGGACTAGTGATGGTCATTCTACCTTAGCTTGGCGTGATCCATGGATTCATGATATTGTTCCGAGACCAGCAAGGGGAATTGAACCCTGACTATTTTCGTCTCTAAGAAATAATCAATTTATTGATCTAGTTACCAGATCTTGGAGAGAAATCCCTTTGAGGCAATTCTTAGTCTCAAAAGATTTAAAATTGGTCTTAGGTGTTCATATTTTACAATTTCGGTGCTATGATTCCTCGGGATGACATTTTTCTCAATCAAGACGTTATACAATAAGAATGAGGAGTCAAATTCGTTAAGTGTTGTGGGATCAATGGATCCCTATAGAGACTTTACAAGCACAAGCTTGGAAGTTGAAGTGTCCAGCAAAGATTAAAAATTTTGTTTGGCAAGTGATCTCAGGTTGTGTGGCAATAAAAGATAAGTTAAGAAGTAGAGGAATTTATTGTGATCATTCTTGTGTTCGATATGGAGCTGATGGGGAATTGATAAACCATGTATTATTTGAATGTCCTCCAGTAATTCAGACTTGGGCTTTATCGAATATACCATCAGCCATTAATTGCATTCATGGTCCTATATGGATAAATATCGATTACTTATTATGGAGATTACCAAACCGTTCTGATAATTTGGTGTTTCTATAGATTTTATTGCATATTTGGAAGGTAAGGAATGAAAAGTTGTTTACCAACTTTGATAAGGATCCAAGGGACATTCTGAAACAAGTGATAAAAGAGTTTTTGCGGTTCTTCTATCAAATCATAGAGTATGGAGGTAAGTAAAGGGGGGGGGGGTTTGTGGGTTTGTCGAACCAATACTCGAAAATGCTTGCTAGCAATCTATCTAATACCAAATTCTAGTTCAAGTTAATCTGAACATCCTATCACACTGATAGATCCTAAAAACACCAAACTAGCAAACTAGCACAAAGGACAAAATAAGCTAAAGACAAAAATAAAACAGAACTTAAAATAGCAAAACAGAATGCAAAATGAAAATAAGGGTTTAAACAATTATAGAAGGAAAGATCAAGAGGTTTGGGAGGTTGATTGGCGGTAAACTTGCCGATCCCACTCATCGTATTTCTTTGAGCGATCTCTAGACCGGGAGATTGGTTAGATCGGCCCGCTCTCGCAGAAAGACTCTCGATCTGGATCGGCTGATCTATTCCGACTCTCGCCATGATCTATCCGAACCGGACACATAAAACTCGGCCCAAATCGTCCAATGACCGATCCACATGCTAGATCTCTCTTCAGCGGATCAATCCATCTTTAGTAAAGATTGGGGCCTTTATTTCTGTTGGCGCTAGCCTTCGGTCATGACCCAAATCGAATCTCAGCTGATCAGGAAGAGAATAGCATTAAACTTGTCCTTACTAGAAGAGATCGACGTTATAATCGGTTAGCTAGGCGAGGGAATCAACGGATTCACCTCTGATCTCTCCATCCTCGAGATCCAAAGGGATCTACTCGCTCCTCATTTTAAGAGGGGTGAGGAATGGGGTAGATTCCGATGGCATGATTAAAGTAAAGAAGCTAAAAATGCAAGAAGAAAAGATGAAGATAACAAGCAATCACTAAATCATTCCATTCATAGACATTAAAGAGTACAAACCTTAAAACAAGCTTAAAGGAAAATAGCAATAAAGAAAGAGTAGCTTTTTGGCTAAAACATCACATAATGATAAGAGGGTCATTAGAAGGGTATTTATAGAGTCATTTTCATAACCCTAATGGTCAAACCGACCTAAACCAGTTAACCAGGCGGTCAATGAAGCTTCCCTCAGAGACATTGCGCGAGCCTGGGCACCAAGGAACGCTTCATATCTTTGTCTTTGTGGTTCTTGTCAGAGTTGTAGCCCCGAGTATAACCTTTGACCTGAAGAGGGATGAGTCTTTGTTCTGCACCCGTCTTTTTTCGCAGCAGATAGATTGAGGTAAGTCCTTGAGGTGGCCTTTGTTGATCGTTCTTGATATTTCTTGTGTACGATCCGCAAGGTGGCGATCCGAGGGTGCACGATCATTCTTGACTTAGACGTTTCAGCAGCTGCTCCAATTCTCTTTGGCTCCAGTTTTGTTCCTTTTCTGCTCCTTTTACCTAGATGAACTCCAAAACTCCAAATGCAAATGCAAAGAATGCAAAACAAGCCTAAACGGACCTAAATGCAAGGAAAGTCTAGCTAGATGAATGCAAAGTATAAAATAAGACTCTAAAACCATCAAAAGTCACACACATCAGCTCCCCAAAACTTAGATCTTGCTTGGCCTCAAGCAAGTGCAATGACGTAAGATGGAAAAACTGCACACAAAGTGGGAACATCTCATCCAACGAGTAACTTGTGTAAGCTAGGGCCGTAATCCACATGTGAACTCTATCATTTTGGAAACTGCAATGTAATCATTCTCAAGAATAGCATCCAGCCTATAGATTCCTAATACCTAAGCCGGTCTCTAAAGGTCCAAGTCTAATTCCTTATTTCTTCTAGGTGTGATCCTCTAAAGGGACTAGAGATCAAATAACATGTGATTCAACTTCCTCAACTTAGCATGGTTTAGATTCATTTACGCGCAATCATTTTTTTTCTTTTTCTTATTTTCATTATTTAGGCACAAACTCATTGTCTTTGAATCCACAACCATTCATGGGTCTGCTTCACTTCCTTTTTTAAGGATCTACACCAGTGAAAGGCTTGCTTCATGTTCTATTCTCCGCTTTTTCAATGAGACACAAGATTGTACGGGTTTATGCACAATCCACGCTCACCTTGGGCATCATTGGATGAGTTGTATTTGGAAAAATAGTTACTATTAATTATTTACCATGCTAAGCTAAAAGAAGGAAAACGTTCAATGCATCTTTTGGCCCTAAATCGGCAATTCAAATTCATTTTTAGAAGGAGTCAAACAAGGCCTTTTCAAGACACAACACAAGCAAAGTCCACTAAGGTGGATGATCCACCCAAAAACTTTCCAAAACGGCCATTTACCAATCAAGAGCATTCACAATGGTTACTAGCTAACTTAATAAGGTTTTCCCATCGTCAAGATCATTCCCAAATAACAAGTTCAAAATGCATGAATCCTATATGAATGCAACCTAAAGACAAAGCTAAATGGATGTAACTACATGAACACTCTAGTTTTTGGATTTAAATTTCAAAATTTATCAATTCTATTTGTTTTTTCTATGCCTTAGATGCTATGAAATGCAACACAAAAATGTAGCAAAGAAAAATCTAAACGGATTTTTACAACCTATGATGATATGCATGAAAGATAAACTAAAAATTACACAAAACACAAGGTTAGTAACCCCTAGGACCCTCCCCCAAACTTAAATCACATATTTCCTTGTGTGTATGAAAGCTTAGAGGTGAACCCTAGGTTAACAATTAAAACAAACAACAAGATGCAATGGTATTTACAATGAAAAGAGTAGAGTAGATACCTAGGAGTCGGAATCCTCACTGCTCGTTGTGAGTTCTGTGTATGAGGGGCCATCTATTTTCTTTAGGATCGCTTGTATGCGACTGGAACGGCGCCTTGTCTGTTGAAGCAAGGAGTGTGCATGAGGGAGCAGTATTTGGTGGCTCATCAATGCTTTAGTTAAGCTGGTTTCCTCTATGATGCTTTTGTGTTCGTGACCGTTCTTGTTTTGAACGTCAGATAACCTCCACGCCTTGGTCCCTCCTGCTGATATGTGCGCGGTGTGTCGGATGGGTCTTTTTGTGAGCGTGACCGGTCTATCTCCTACAGTATCCGGTCTTAATATAACTCACCGTCCTTCCTCTTTGCTCGACTTTCTTGTATTAACTAGATGCAAAAAATCCAAGTCTCCACTAACTCCTAGAACTTTGTCCTCTCTGCTCTTTCTTGCCATTTTCCAGTTCCTTCTTTTTTCTACGGTTGCCTTGGCTGGTGTTTCGTCCTTTGTTTTCTCTCTCGAGCATTTATGTTGTGTTGAAGGAAAGAAGAGAGTGTGAGGGGAGGAGAACGATGGTGCAGTTGGGTTTTATGCTTCCATGGGAAGAGACCGATTTCTTGAGAGGGTCGTTGTTTGGTCTTGGGGAACAGATCTGGTCCCGAGGTATGATTCAGCCCTTGATCTCATCACGACCGTTGATTTTAAATTTGACTTCCTTGACCAATCTTCGACCGTTCGATCCGTTTGACCGTCCTTTTTCCTTGGAATCATAAATTGACCGGTGGGGACCAATTGATGAGCTGGAGCCTTAGACAGCTGGTTGTACCCTTGTTGCTGACAGACCGGTACCCTCGGACTTTTCCATATGTTCTAGGACCGAGGTGTTGCGTTTAAAACCCGCATCTTTTGCCTTTGAACCTCCGAAGCTGGTCTACCCCTGACGAATAACCCTTCAACCAAAGAGACAAATGCATGAAAAGAAAAATTATTAGAATTGAAAATATGCACAAGGATATTCATGGGATTTCCTCCCAAGTGAGCTTATTTATAGTCTCAAACTCGACTATTTCCTCGTTCAGAGCAGAGGTGGTTCTTCGAGGACTACCACAGTCCTCTCCGGTATTCCCTCATTTGCTAAGTAAGGTTTAACCCTATGTCCATTGACCGTGAACGGTTCTCCGCTTTTGTTGATTAGAGTGATTGCTCCTAGTGGTAAAACCTCCTTAACTTCAAACGGACCATTCCACCTTGACTTTAGCTTCCCGAGGAACAACTTAAATCTTAAGTTGAACACACAATCTCCAGCTGAGATTACTTTTTGTGTTATTTTCTTGTCATGGAGAGCTTTCGTTCTTTCCTTGTAGATCTTAGAGCTCTCATTAGCATCAATCCTTATCTCTTCCAACTCGTGCATGTCGATTAACCTCTTTTCTTGGGCTGTCTTTAGCTCGAAGTTTAGTAACCTTGTAGCCCATACCGCCTTGTACACCATCTCGACAGGAAGATGCCATGATTTACCATATAACAACTCAAAATGTGTCCTCCCGATTGGGTCTTGTAGGCGGTTCAATATGCCCAAAGCGTATCATCAAACTTAGATTCCCAATCTTTCTTGGAAGCGAAAACTACCCTTGAAAGTATTGATTTAATTTGCCTATTGGAGACTTCCACTTGCCCGCTAGTCTGAGGATGATAGGGTGTGGCAACCTTGTACTTTACTCCATACTTTCTAAGTATACTCTCGAATATCTTGTTGATGAAATGTGATCCTCCATCACTAATCATAACTCGAGGAACTCCAAATCTAAGGAAGATGATAGTCTTAAACAACTTTATTACCACTTTTGCATCATTCTTCGGACTTGCCACCGCTTCTACCCATTTGGAGACATAGTCTACGGCTACCAAAATGTAAGTGTTTCTGTGTGATGGCGGATTGAAGGGTCCCATGAAGTCTATTCCCCAAAAATCAAACACTTCAATGTGCAAGATCAGTCTTTGAGGCATCTCATTGCGTTTTCCTATGTTCACCATTCGTTGACAAGGATCACACTTTGATATGAAGGCTTGAGTATCCTTAAAAATGGTAGGCTACCAAAACCGGCTTGCAAAATTTTCTAAACTATTTTGAAAGATGCGAAATGTCCTCCGTATGTAGACCCATGGCAGTGTTCCAACAGTCCTTGTACCTCTTCTTCAGCCACACATCATCTAAAACACACCATCCGATCCTCTCTTGTATAAATATGACTCATCCCAAAGATAGTGATTTACATCTCTGTATAATTTCTTCTTTTGATATCCTTCCAAACTCGTAGGTATCTCTCCTACCACCAGATAATTCACCAAGTCAGCATACCAAGGGAGCACTGATCCAGCAAATTGCTTTCTTCGCAAAGGCTCATTATTCCGGTTAATTTGTCGCTCCTCAGAGTTGACTACCGCGAGGTGGACCTATGAGGCTTGACCCTTGCGTTCCCGTCTGGTGATTTTGACCGCCATAAGCTGTTTTTCCGGCATGGAGTCATTTATTGGGACTGAGTCTTCTATCATCATCCTTGATAAGTGGTCAGCTACACTGTTCTTTATACTCAGTTTATCCATGATCTCCATGTCAAATTCTTGGAGAAAAAGTATCCATCTAAGAAGCCTTGGCTTTGCATCTTTCTTCCTCATGAGGTACTTCAAGGCCGCATGGTCGATATGGATGATGACCTTGGAACCAACTAGGTAAGAATTGAATTTCTCAAATGCAAAGACGACAGCCAGCAGTTCCTTTTCGGTTGTTGCATACTTGATTAGGGCATCATCAAATGTCCTACTTGCGTAGTAAATGACATTTAACTTTTTGTCTTTCTTTTGTCCAAGGACTGCTCCTACCGCATAGTCACTAGCGTCACATATAATTTTAAATGGTAGAGTCCAATCGGGTGCATGGACAATGGATGCTGAGACGAGTGTTGACTTGATAGTTTTAAAGGCTTCCATGCACTCATCATCAAACGAAAACTCCGCCTCTTTGCATAATAGGCGAGTGAGCGGCCGATCTATCTTTGAAAAGTCCTTGATGAACCTTCTATAAAACCCGACATGACCCAAGAAGCTTCTAATATCTTTTACCGTCTTTGGGGGGTTGTAACTGAACCATTACATCTATCTTGGCCTGATCAACCTCAATCCCTTTCTCAGAAATCTTGTGCCCCAAAACAATCCCTTCCTTGACCATGAAGTGATATTTCTCCCAATTAAGCACCAAGTTGGTCTCCACGCACTTGCTTAATAACCTACATAGATTTGACAAACAAGAGGAGAAGAAGGAGTCATAGACGGAGAAGTCATCCATAAAGACTTCCACCATCTCCTCGATTAAATCCGAAAATATAGACATCATGCAACGTTGGAAAGTTGCGGGAGCATTACAAATACCAAATGGCATTTGTTTATAAGCAAAGGTACCATAAAGACAAGTAAAGATTGTTTTCTCTTGATCATCTGGGTGTATAGGGATTTGGAAGAATCCACTAAAACCGTCTAGAAAGCAATAATACTTGTGGTTCACTAGATGTTCCACCATTTGATCAATAAAAGGAAATGGGAAGTGGTCTTTCCTAGTAGATGAATTGAGTCTCCTATAATCTATAAACATCCTATGCCCTGTAATGGTTCTAGTTGGTATCATTTTGTTTTTGTCATTCTTAACCATAGTGATACCTCTCTTTTTGGGGACACAATAAACTAGAGAAACCCATTTGTTATCAGAGATGGGATAGATTACATCCGCATCAAGCAGCTTAAGGATTTTCTTTTTACTACTTCTTTAAGGTTCGGGTTCAATCTTCTTTGGGGCTCTATGCTAGAGTGAGACTCATCTTCTAGGTGAATTCTATGCACACAAAAGCTAGGTGAGATTCATTTAATATCCTCAAGAGAATATATATAGAATACATAAAAGCTAGGGGCTCTATGCTCTCCTAAAACGTTTAAGTTTGGATAGCAACATTTCAAGCTCTTCATCATTCAAGTTATCATTAACAATTACAGGATCTATAGAATTAGGGCCTAAGAAAGCATACCTTAGCCCAGCGGTAAGCGTTTTCAATTCAACTTTTGGTGCCTTGAGCTCGGACCACTTGTCTTGGGCAGCCTTAAAGATTCCCTTGGTGTTATCCGCTGCGAGGTGCATGACTGAGTGCTCAGCAGATCCGTCAATTCTTGTTTGCAAGGGGCTTGAGATTTGTTTTCCCGCTTGTTAATCCGTAATATCTAACTCCACCAGCTCCTCAATCACAACTGAGCTTCTTGGTGATTGATAAGCATCCAAAAGCGCCCTATAGAGTTCCACTTCGATCTGCAAATACTCATCTCGAATCGGTATGGTTAGTGCAATTTGCAATTGGTCCTTTGTGAGCAATTCCTCAAGCAGCTCATTTTTAAGATCGTTCGTCTCGTGGATCCAAAATGCTTGGTTCTTAATGCTAGCTTTCCTTAATATGTTTTTGATGTGGAACTTCATTTTGATGTTTTTGCCTACATTCAGCTCTATAGTTCCATTCCTCACATCAATCAAGGCTCCGACTGTGGCTAAGAAAGGTCTACCAAAAAGCAAAGGGTCGCTTGGTTCTTGATCCATTTCAAGCACAACAAAGTCCGTCGGGATTTGCACTCCTCACACACTAACCGGTAAATCTTCAATCATTCCATATGGTATCCTCCTAGACCGATCGGCGAGTATCAATGAGATCTTGCATGCTTTGAATGTTCTGAATCCTAATCTCTTTGAAACCGAGAGGGGCATAAGACTTATTAAAGCTCCTAAATCACCAAGCAATTGCTGAAGGATAGCATTCCAAGAGAGCAAGGGATGGTAAAGGTACCGGGGTCGGCTAGCTTTCTGGGTGCTTCTTTTCTTAAGATGATTGCACTAATCTCATGAGTTAGTATCACTTCTCCTTCGATCTCCTTGGTATTCTCTTTCACCGAGTCTTTGAGGAACTTATGGTAAGACAACATCAACATAAAGGCATCGACCAATGGGATTGGAAACTCGATGTCTTTAATTTTTTTTGAAGAGTTGAGTCTTATAATTCACAGCAATGCGCTTTTTATGCCTCTTAGGAAAAGCTAGATGAGGACAAATAGGTGGAGATGGGTTACTTTTATGTGAATCTGCTACCAAGGGTTCAACTCGCTGTGTTGCCTCTGGTATGGTTACGGCAAGGTGAGTTGAGGGAATGTTGTCTGGCAGTGTTTTTGCTGGAACATTATGCCCTTGTTCATCAGTGTTGCGAGGCGAACTATCAAGGATTGTAGGTGATTTAGGCTGATCGGTAATCTGTATTTGTGAACCATCCCCCCTTTTTCAAATATACTGTCCTCAGTATTAGCAGCTGTAGCAGTAGTAGGAACCATACTCTGTTCCGAGTATAACTCATCAAGACTATAGTACGCCTCGTCGGTCGCACCAGGTAGACATGCGAGGCTCGTGTTTGGAATAGGAGAGAACAGAGGTGTGGCTTGTTTTTGTTCTAGTTGCTGAAGTCTTGTGTTTATGTCCCCGATTGCACTATTGAGATTGGTATATCGGTTGTTGATCTCAGCAAACTTCTCTGTGAGCTCGTCGGCCGTAGTCTTTTGGCCATGCAATATCGCTTGTAACATATCCAACATAGCTGGTTGTGAGACGGTTGGAATGGTGGTGCGTTTAAGCAAACTGACTTCTTTGACTCGGGTCTCTTCCTCGTCCAGGACAGGTTTTGGTCTACTCCGTAGCGAACGGTCTATTTTGGCATTCATTATACGGATTTCCGATTTGCTCGGTGAGGTTGAGTCGGTAGAATAGACTCCACTGGTTGCATCACCCTCATTATACTATTCTTGAGCTTCAGCAAGGTTTGCAATGAGCTCCCATCCAGCAGTGATATCCTTGTGCATAAAATTACCGTTGCTTGCTGTGTCTAGTAGCGTTCGATACCTCGACCTAACTCCTTGGTAGAAAGTGCTGAGTAAGGACTCAATTGTGTAGCCGTGATGCCGACATTGGGCGACATAATCTTTAAACCTTTCCCATGCTTGGGGGAAGCTTTCTGAGCATTTTTGAGTGAAATAAAAGATTGTTGTATGTAGTTTTATGGTGCGGAAAGATGAGTAGAACTTGTTCAAGAATGCCTTCTTGCACTCGGTCCAAGATGTGATCTGGCCGGGAGGTAGATTTTTTTCCAAGTTCTGGGCCTTCTCCGCTAGGGAAAATGGAAACAGGCGTAATCTCAGTGCATCATTGCTCAATCCGTCTATTTGAGTGGTTCCGCACAGCCTTTCAAACTTGTCGAGGTGCTCAAGTGGATCTTCCCATTGTAATCTGTGGAATTTAATGCGTTGAACCATAGCAATGAGGCTACCTTTAATCTCAAAAGTCTGGTTAGGTACGGGTGGTGGATTGATTCTGTACCGAGGATAATAGGTTGTTGGTTTGTGTTATGTGCCTATCATTCGTGGTGTGTTTTCTTCAGGTACGTCGGAGTGGTCCTGATCAGTATACTCTTCTGTTGATGAAGTACCCATAGCGAGGACCAGAAACGAGGAGTATTAATTTTCCTGAACTTGGGGCTTGACAGCGAGCATAGACATTGAGTTTAAGTTGTTTATGTTCTGCCCTCGTGTTTGGCCGATGAGGAGTACCGGCAAGGCCTGCAAGGACAGAAACAACGACTTGTCAATAGGTTTGAAGCTTGGTCCTTATAGATCCAAGTTGTATGAAGCAAAGACAAGTTATCTAACCAGTAAATACGCAACTTGATCTTAAGACTAATAAACTATAAATTGAAACAAACAAATTTCCGATTTGGCAACGGCGCTAATTTCATAAAAGAGTTTTTGCGGTTCTTCTATCAAATCATAGAGTATGGAGGTAAGTAAAGGGGGTTTGTCGAACCAATACTCGGAAATACTTGCTAGCAATCTATCTAATACCAAATCCTAGTTCAAGTTAATTTAAACATCCTATCACAATGGTAGATCCTAAAAACACCAAACTAGCAAACTAGCACAAAGGACAAAATAAGCTAAAGACAAAAATAAAACATAACTTGAAATAGCAAAACAGAGAGAATGATGTAAAAACAGAGTGCAAAATGAAAATAAGGGTTTAAGCAATTCTAAAAGGAAGGATCAAGAAGTTTGGGAGGTTGATCGGCAGTAAACTCGCTGATCCAATTTGCCGTATTTCTTTGAGCGATATTTAGACCGGGAGATTGGTTAGATCGGCCTGCTCTCGCTGAGAGGATCTCGATCCGGATTGGCTGATCCATTCCGACTCTCACTGTGATCTCGCCAAACCAGACGCATAAAACTCGGCCCAAATCGTCTAATAACCGATCCACATGCTAGATCTCTCTTCGGCGGATCAAGCCATCTCTAGTAAGGATCGGGGCCTTTATTTCTATTGGCGCTAGCCTTAGATCATGACCAAAATTGAATCTCAGCTGATCAGGAAGAGATTAGCATTAAGCTTGGCCTTACTATAAGAGATTGGCATTATGATAAGTTAGCTAGGCAACGGAATCAACAGATTCACCTTCGATCTCCCCATCCTCAAGACCCAAAGGGATCTACTCGCTCCTCATTTTGAGAGGGGTGAGGAAAAGGGTAGATTCCGATGGCATGATTAAAGTAAAAAAGCTAAAAAATGCAAGAAGAAAAGATGAAGATAACAAGCAATCACTAAATATTTCCATTCATAGACATTAAAGAGTACAAACCTTAAAACAAGCTTAAAGGAAAATAGAAATAAATAAAGAGTATCTTTTCGGCTAAAACATCAGATAATGATAAGAGGGTCATTAGAGGGGTATTTATAGGGTCATTCTCATAACCTAATGGTCAAACCGACCTAAGTCGGTCAACCAGGCAGTCAGTGAAGCTTTTCGGAGACCTTGCGCGAGCTTGGGCACCGAGGAACGCTTCATATCTTTGTCCTCGTGGTTCTTGTCTGAGTTGTGGCCCCGAGTATGACCTTTGACGTGAAGAAGGATAAGTCTTTGTTCCACATTGGTTTTTTCTTGCGGCAGATAGATTGAGGTAAGTCCCCGAGGTGGCCTTTGTTGAGCGTTCTTGGTATTCCTCGTGTACGATCTGCGAGGTGGCGATCCGAGGGCGCACGGTCATTCTTGACTTAGATGTTCCAGCAGCTGCTCCAATTCTCTTTGGCTCCAGTTTTGCTTTTTTCTGCTCTTTTTACCTAGATGAACTCCAAAACTCCAAATGCAAATGCAAAGAATGCAAAACAAGCCTAAACGTACCTAAATGCAAGGAAAGTCTAGCTAGATGAATGCAAAGTGACCTAAAATAAGACTTTAAAACCATCAAAAATCACACACATCAACAAGTTCAATTGGATGCGGCAAAATGGTTTCAAGCTTATAAAAAACTGGAACCTTGCTCACTCGTTGGTCAAGTGATTCGTCCCTCTGTTGGGATGGAGTGGTTCACCCATTGGTGTCCGACCATGCCTTTACTGGTTATTGGTGTTTTGTATATGGGGCTTGGCGTGATTCAGATTCTTACTCTAGGATTGGTTGGATTTGGTTACGGGATTTAGTGTAGGGTATTTTTGAAGGGGCTAGGTCAATCCCGAGGGGCCTATCAGCACAGCATTCAGAAATAGAAGCGGTCTTATGGACAATGCAATGTCTTATCTCGTTTGATTTTTTGGAGGTTGATCTTGCGACGGATAGCTAAGATGTCTTGAAGATGGTTTCCATCCCTGACGACTACTCTGCTTTCTCCTGTTTATTAGAAGATTATTTGAAACTGAAGAGTTCGTTTAGAAGTTTTTTCTCCATGTAATCCCTCGATCTCTGAATCATAAAGCTGACTTCCTCTCTCGTAATTTTAGATGATTAGCTTATGTTTTCAGTTTTGTTGTAACTTTGAGGTCAACTCTTCTTTTATAATAAAGTACTATGTTTAAAATCTTGAATGAATACGGGTTAAAATCCTACATGAAAACAGGTCTAAAAATTGAATGAATGTGAATCTAAAAACCTAAATGAATATGGGTCTAAAAATCTAAATGATATGAGTGAAATTTTTTTTTATATATTTTATATATGAAAATATTATCAAAACATTAAATTAATAAAGATCGAAAATATATATTTATGTGTACAACACCAATTACTATTATAAATTGATTTTTAGTATATTAAATATATAAAAAATAATAAATTTATATATGCAAATTAAACTATGAAATAATTATTAAAAAACAAATATTACAGAATAATAAAATTTTATATATGCATATTGATTTTTCACAAAAACATATGTTATGCATATGGATGACATGAGACATTATGTAGTTAGGAAATAAAACAGATTAGACATGGAAATGATTATTTCTCAATAGATTTTAGTCACATGCTTTTTTTAGAATTAGAAGAAGAATGAGATTTTTGTTCTTAAACGAAACCAGCGGTCCAATTAAGTAAACCCAAACCCCAGCCGATTTAGAATGGGCATATGTTCACCACAAATTTGATCCAAGCTTTTGAGCCTAGACTCATATATACATACATTCCTTGGGCACCTCTTTTGTTAAAAGATGTTTCTCTGTAGATTTATATTGGATTTATTCTCGATTGACCTTGGTCATAATGATACCTTCACAGAAAACGATAATCCATCGTTAAACATGATTAACGACATTCATAATAACGTTGGTTCATAAACTGGATTCTCGGGTGGTCATGTGGGATTGCAGCTGATGGAATATGTGACATTAATGGCTGTGATCTGACGTTGCCACGTGGACGTGGGTTTGACGATTATCCTAAACTCCTTTGCTTACCATAGATAATCAAATTCAAAGTTCTCAGCTTTACAGATTTCATTAAAAAAACAAAAAAGCTAGATTAATCCTCGAAGACAGATCCCAAGAGAGAGAAGCTTTATATTTGCTTAATTGTCTTCATCATTGATGACCTTTTTTTTAGCATCAAAACAATGCCTTTCTTCCTCGCCAATCCGTCCTCTCTGATTCATCACTTTACTTACAGAGGTATAGATCCTTAGACTGATTCCTTTTCTTCTTCTTTATGAATTTCAGTTTAAACTATATTACAAAACTGATTCCGCAGTTTGATTTGTCTCTGTTATAATGTACCCAAGCTTCTGACTTTTGATTTCGATTTGGAAACTAATACGTTTGAATCTGGATATAATGTATTTCACTGTTTGATTGGGATTCAATTAAGTTTATTTCTTAGTAGAACTGAAGTGATTGGTAGTTTGCCTTTTGGGCAATTGAGTGGTAAGGTTCGCCAGTTGTTTGCAATAATGTCTCAGTGAAGAAGAAGGCTTTTCGTTCACAAAAGAATAATCATCACGATTTCTTGTGTAAATACAAAAGCGTTGAAAGTGTGAATCTTGATAGTGAAATGAAATGATTGAATTGAATTTACATGGTCCACTTTATACATCTCAATTTTTTTTTCTGTGGTTTAAAATTCTCTTACTTCTAGATCACCTATCAATTCATAACAGCTTGATGAAGAGTATTTATGTCTCTGAAACAGTGTTCAACTTATGGGGATCACAACAACACAAACTTATTTTCTATTTCTGTACCTTTCTAACTGTTGAGGCTTTAAAAGTTTTATTTATTTTCTTCAAAGTTTTCTACTCAAAACCACAACATTAGTGGCAATCTAATACTCAATTTCTCAGTAATTAAGTTATTATTTGATGGTTTGATCTTGCTTCTCCATAACAAAAAATGGTTACAAATAATTGGTAAGAAAAATAAAAAGAGAGAGAAGATTATTGGAATGTAAAAGTAAGAGCATGTGGGACACATTAAGGGGCCTTCTATTAACATAAAACCAGGAGAAGCATACATTTCTTGCTTTATCTATCTGTAAGGTTGATCGATTTACATGATTCGTTCAAAGTGTTTTTACATGTGTTTCAGATATTTTATTCACCACACTTTATTCCTCTGCCATTACCATCTGGAAAAATTAAAACCTTCTATAACTCCCATTTATCAATATAACATGCTATCACATGTACTTGCAGTTTTCTTGTGCTTGGTCTTGCAGTTTTACTCAACCTTTGTTTTAATCTTGCGTAAGATCTCAGACTTCTTTACTCGCATTTTTTATTTCTTTTGGTATTTGTTAACCCTTTTTGTTTCTTGCACAAATTTGATCGAAGTTGTTCTTATAAGAGTATTTTTGTTTGTTTTTTCCCCTTTCAGATGGATAATATAACGCAGAGTACATCTTGAGATTCAGATTTAGTAATCTGTAAGGATATTGATAGTGTTGTTGCTGTCTGCGGGGTTTTTTAATAAGAGCAACCAGCCAACCACCATGGGAGATGAGAAACAGAGTGAGATGAAGAACAAAATGATACTATTTGGTTTGCTAATTAGGAGAATTTTTGATGAAGAGAAGGGTAAGCTCCTTCAGAGGCTCGATGATGCCAATAGTGAGATTACAGAGTTGAAGAAAGTCAGGAACGAAGATGCAAAAGCTAACGAGAAGGTAGTTAGCATAATGGCCTCTCAAAAACAGATTTGGTTAAAGGAGAGGTACAAATCAAGGCTGCAGATTGAAGCTCTGATGAAGGAACTAAGGAACATAGAGAAGAGGAAGAGAAAAAGCTTATCGGAGTTGCAAGAAAGATTAAAAGAAAAGGAAGATTTAGTGCAGTTTAAAGATAAGGAAATGGAAGAAGAGAAGCGTAATTGCAAGGAGTTAGAAGAAAGACTAGTCAAAGCAGAAAAAGAAATTCAAGAATTAAAGGAAACACAAGAAAGATATGTCCAGGAACATTCTTCTGAGCTATGGAAGCAAAAGAAGACATTCCTTGAGCTTGCTTCTAGCCAGAGACAACTTGAAGCTGAACTTAGTCGTGCAAATAAGCAAATTGAGGCTAAAAGACATGAACTTGAAGACTTGTCATCAGAAATTGGTAAGTTGCAGAAAGATTTGGAACATAAAGATCGAATATTGGCAGTTATGTTAAAGAAGTCAAAACCAGACATGACCGAGAAGCAGATGACATTGCTTAAGGAGGCTAAAATGAAGCAAGATGAAGAAGAAGCAAAGATATTGAGAACGAATTCAAAATCGAGAAAACAAGAGAGACGGTCACTAAGAAGCATGTTTGCTTTCGAAGCCACAAGTAAGCCTAAAACCAACAGTGTTGGTTCCATTACTCACATGAAACATTTGGAATTGAATAAAGATCCTGATGTTGTCCCAGAAATCATGGATTACTACTCTAATGGTGATCTCAATGAACTAGGTAAGTCATGGAAGAGCTTGAAGTTTAATTTGTACATTCTGTTTGAAATTTGATCTGATTCTAAATATCTATTGGTGCATTTTAAGGAGTCGATGGAATTGTGAAGAACCATGAGAATTTGATTTTTGGAGAGGAAGAACTTTGTATTAGAGTGATAGGGAAGAAGGACGAGATAGAGTTAGGGGATTATACGGAGCGTATGCAACTTAAAGATGATAAGGTTGACGCTTTGTGTTTACATCTAATGAAGTCTGAATTAGAATCAAAGCGGTTGAGATCTTGTATTGAAGACCTGAGCCAAGAAATGTCACAATTGAAACACAATAACACAAAATTAGAAGGCACGGTAAGTCTAAGAGGGGCAGAATCGGTTTCCTTGACAAAACAGCAATTCAAGACTCAGCTAAAAAGCTTGGTGTCCCACAAGAACAATACGAGTTGTAGAAGGAAGAACACAGAAGCAGGAGCACAAGAAGAACGAGAAAGAGAATTTGGATCAAACGAAGTCTGTCAGCAAAATGTGACGGAGAAAGGAAGGGAGTCATATTCGCCTGATGAATTGAGACATTTAACTTTGAAGGCTGCTCAATCTGATGCTGAAGAAGGATCTGAAAGTGAAGGACTCTTACCTAGAAAAAAGCTTACCAAAAGAGAAAAAGTTAATGGTAAGGAGAGTGAGAGCCTCGATAAGCCATTAAGCACAAGCAGTCCGCCTTGGAGAATGGATCTTCATGCTCTTGGGGTTTCATGCAAGATTAAAAGGCTGAAACAGCAACTAATGATGCTCGAAAGATATATAGGGAATCCAGAGAGTCGAGAGACTGAAAAAATCAATACTGACACTGGGAAAAAGGCTTTGTTATTGCTCATTACATTGCTCAACAAGCAAATAACTAGGTATCAATCACTGCAAGAGAAGATTGATGACTTATGCAAAAGAATGGTAAGTAATCATTTTCTCATATCAGTTGAATTGTTCTTTCTCTGTTAACTTACTGATTCTTTTCGTTAACCTTTATATAGCATGTGAATAAATCGGAGAGGATTAAAGGAAAAATCAGGCCAAACGGGGAGGCAAAAACATCCCTAGAGCATTTCTTAGATGAGACATTTCAGCTACAAAGATATATAGTAGCAACAGGACAAAAACTTATGGAAATCCAATCCAAGATCGCTTCTGGCTTTGTTGAGATTCTAGTAGGCTTAATAACTACTGAATCCTCGTCTACTTGTAGCAGCTTTGATCCAGAACGTTTTGCAGAAAACATCAAAAGTATGTTTCAGGAAGTACAAAGAGGGCTTGAGGTTAGGATATCCCGAAGCATAGGTGACCTTGAAGGGACACTAGCTCGTGAAGGAATGATACATTTGAAGCCACGATACGTCATGGCGAGAAACGAGTATGAGAAGCTACAAGACATTTAACTTTTGTACATAGAATTTACTTATATATATATACAGAAATCATCGGTTTTGTTTTGAATTTATATAGTCTTAGTTTACTGAATCGTTTTTCAGCTTTTGTTTGGATATAGAAACATTCTTTCGTCATCTTTTGTTGGAAGAGATTTAGTGCATAAACCCTGTAATTACACAATGTATGTTTTTAATCAGTATAATTAAGTAGAGTTGCTCAATCCGGTTATTGGTTTGGTTTGCAGCCAAATTGAAAAAGGACTATATAAAAGTACCAACTGAATATTGTAGTAGAGAATGGACAAAGGAAAAGGATGGGGCTTAGATTGGATGTATCTGTTGCTTTTTAAAGTGATAGTGAAAAAGTAGCTTTTGGAAGTGATGGTAAAACGCATTTGCATGTGTTTTTGCTTTGCCAATTGTAAAAGCTTCATACGTATAATCTCGTAATCTACAATGTTTGGTAGTTGCGTCTTGATTTTATCTCCACCACTTATATGACAAATTTATACCAAAAGAGGAAAGGTATGTATTGGTATATGTGTATCACAAAACTTAGAGTTTGTTCTTTTGGAATTCTATAAATTTTTATTAAATCTTTATGAAGATATATGAAATATAAACCATTGTTTTTTTTGATGAACCATCCAAATATTTGATCCGTAATTTTCGGGTGCAGAGGTTGATAATAAACCATTGTTAGTCTCTCTATCAAATTTATGTTATAATAAAAAGTTATATCACTCATGATAGATTTTATTTTTGGTCAACATAATGATAGATTTTTTAATTCTTTAGGATCCGCCAAAAGATTGGTGACGTTCGTAGGCAACAAAAAATGGCGACGTTGTTAAGACAACAATATGGTTATAAAGGTGTTCAAGAAGACAACATCAATCTTTAACAAAAAAGAAAGAAGACATTATCAAGCAAAAACATAACAAACATGAATGGATAGCGAGCCGAAATATTGGGCAGCAGAAATGTGATATAGTTTAATTTGGATCTGGTGAGTAATCATTTGAGACTTGATTTACAATGTTGAAGATATCAGATGTTAACAGAAAGTTATTGTGAGAACTGAACAGACGAATATCGGTCAAATGAGAAGGGGCAGACACATGAGAAAAAGCCATCGCCATCCATGATAAATTTGTTGATTTCATCGGCACGCTACTCAGCTTGATCGATGTTAGAAACAATGGAATAGATGCAGAAGGAAGAACACGAAGAACGAAGAA
>OVBA01001099.1:0-49241 GCA_900406435.1 Lepidium aucheri | reverse complement strand
CACTAAACTTAAAGTCTATCAAATCGTATATTGAACTAAATACAAAGTCTAACATCGCTAACAAANGTATATTGAACTAAATACAAAGTCTAACATCGCTAACAAAAACTCCACAAAGTAAACATCCAAAATTCAAATTTTACAACAAATACTCTAAAATTACTTGAAGAATTCTAGGAAAGCTTCAGAGATTTCAACCCAACCATTCTCAAATCTCAGCTTCTAACCCGAATTCATAAAATCTTAGTTTTAATGCCATTTAATCAAATTTTTGGACAAACTACACAAATGGGTTGAAGATATATGCAGGAGGAAGAGGTTTTCTTACCTATACACCACCGGCGAAGACAACACACAAGAGAGACAAAAGAACTGAGGAGGAAATGACGGATGAGGAAGAGAAAGAGAAAGAGAAGCCGTGGCATAAGGGAGGAGGAGGAAGAGAAATAGAAAGAGAAGACGAGAAGAGCAGAGGAGGAGAGAAGACGAGAAAGAAGCCGCGGCGTAAGGGAGGAGGAGGAAGAGAAAGAGAAGAAAAGATTAGGGTTCTCCAACTTTATTCTGTTTTTTTAATGGTAGTTTCGTAATAAAACAAAAATGCCAAATCTTGTATGTCTTTTCACTTTTTGTTCCAAAAAAGAAATATGATATGCACCATATTAGTAATTACTAATAAATATGCACCATATTAGTAATTCTCTCTAAAATAATATAAAGAAAGAATTACTCAGATAGTTCAATATCATGGTATAATTACTAGAATAGTCTTTTTTCATCCTTCATAAAGGTAAAAGTGTGGAAATGTCCATATTTTTCGTGAATGATCCTTTTATTACTATCATGCTATTCTGATTTATTTCTTTTATTTTGTTTTCGTTTTTATTATGAAACTGCCATTATAAAATAAATATTTTTTTTTTCAAATTTCGAAAATTTGAAAATAAAAATTTCAAAAACTAAAAAACCAAAAACTAAAAAACTCAAAATTTTGAAACCTAAAATTAAGTTTATGGAATTGTGTTGTAGGTTTCTGACATAGTATTGTAGGTTTACAAAATAGTTTTTGCAAAGTTTTCGAAACGATAATAACTCATTTTATTGTGTGTTGCAGATCAATGGCAGAAAAAAGATATATCCTGAGAGATTGTTTCCTGCAGGACATGCTCCAATAGAACAAAAATCCCTTAATTATCATTGCTCCGATGAGATTTATCAAAATAAAAAAACTATCGACCATATTCACCCCTCCATTCTTCACAAATTAATTGAAGTTTAGACATCTCAATACAATTAACAAAAGCTCAAAGGGGTTTAAGCTTGATTGAAGATCAAAAAATGGAGAATAAATACGCAGTCGCCGTCGTGGTTGTGTTGGGGAAAAAGAAGATATATCTGTTTTAATTTTGGGGTAAAATAGTCTTTTCATGTTCTTGGGTATATATATGAAAAACCTACAACAAAGCAATTGAAAAACCTACAACACATAATCACAAAAACTACAACAAATGATCAATAAACGTACAACAAAGACCGAACCCAGGAAAAAAGACATATAACCAAGAACACATAAACCTACAACTAATAAACCATTAAACCTCAGTAAACCCTACAAAAAAGAACTAATAAACCTACAACAAAGAACCTATTAAACCTACGACAAAAGAACACTAACTCGAGAAATAAGACATATCCATCCCATAAAACCTACAACAACTTNCCCACAAAACCTACAACAACTTATCAGTAAACCTACAACAAAGACCTCAATAAAACCTACAACAAAGAACCTATTAAACCTACAACAATGAACCTATTGAATCTACAACAAAAGAAAACTAAATCGACAAGTAAGACATATCCATCTCACAAAACCTACAACAACTGATCAGTAAACCTACAACAAATACCTCAATAAAACCTACAACAAATAACTGATAAACCTACAACAAAGAACCTATTAAACCTACAACAAAAAAACACTAACTCAAGAAATAAGACATATTCATCCCACAAAACCAACAACAACTAATCAGTAAACCTACAACAAATACCTCAATAAAACCTACAACAAAGAACCTATTAAACCTACAATAATTAATCTAATAAACCTACAACAAAAGAAAACTAAGTCGACAAATAAGACATATCCATTCCACAAAAACCTACAACAACTGATCAGTAAGCCTACAACAAATACCTCAGTAAAACCTACAACAAATAACTGATAAACCTACAACAAAGAACCTATTAAACCCACAACAAAAGAAAACTAAATCGAGAAATAAGACATATCTATCCCACAAAACCTACAACAACTGATCAGTAAACCTACAACAAATATCTCAGTAAAGCCTACAACAAAGCACTAATAAACCTACAACAAATGAAATTGAAAACCTACAACAAATGAAATTGAAAACCTACAACACATGGCCGTATACCTACGACACTACGGCAATTTCTGTAGGTTTTCTATCTGCTGACGTGGAATTATTCATTAATAGCAGTTTCGTAATTTTGTTTTTCAAAGTGAACAGGGGTAAAACAAGATAGAAAATACCAAAAAGAGTAGAATTGTAATTAAATTTTTTTTTGAACTATTGTGATCAATATAGGATAAAAAAGATCATTCTAGTAATTCACCCTAATATAAACCTCAAAAATTATTTTTGTAAGAAAATCTGATAAAATTTTAATATTTTGATTTGACAGTATTTTGTATGGTTAAAAAACTTATAAAACCATTTAAATAGAACACATATTTCAATTCTTGTGGAACTAAACTATCTATACAACTTATAATGCTGCAAAACAATATTTTACTTGTTTAACACTTTGGAGTCCATTTTTAGCTATGTTGCAGTTTTCAGGATCACATTAATGGGATTGATCTTAGCGGTCTTCTTGCTTAGAAATCGTGTAACTCTACTGTAAACGACAATTTGGAAACAATAAACTAGATTAATTTGAAATGAAATTTATTACGCAAATAATCTTTTCTTTCAAAAGATCTATTCCTTGTTGGAAATTACTCTACGTGAGAAACCAACCGAAATCTATTTTAAACCTAACCGATAACCTAAAGGTCAATGCTCAATTCAGTAATCTCTCTAAAACTTACAGACTAAGTTCTTTGAAAACTAGGTTTACAATTGACATTCTCTTTAATAGGCACAAGAGACCAACACCCCTTGGCCTAAAACCTCTCTCACGTTCCCTTATCACAAATAGAATATTTTCCTTTTTTCTCTTGATGAGTTTGTTAAGATTTCTTCTTATCTTCAATTTAAATCTCTAACAAATTTTCAAGTCTTCCTCTCCAAGTTTCTTTCATCTCTCACGTGCTCCAATTAGTATTAGTATCATGACTTTATTAACATCATCATGTGACATGACTGTGACATCCAAAGCTCACACTTTCTATCTCCCCCTTTTTGGCTTGATGTGCATCATGAGCAATTAAGATCACGTTCCTGTTCTCCATCTTGAATAATCAGGTTCTTGTTCTGCATCTTGAGCAATCATGTTCTTGTTCTGCACAATCTTCTTGCTGTAATGCTCCTCTTAAAACGTTTTTCCCCACCGTGATCATACATCGGGATCCATCTAGATCTAAACTATCATCTCCCCTTGCTTGAATAGACATCAAGACAGAAACAAACA
Organism: Lepidium aucheri; assembly: GCA_900406435.1. Classification (NCBI taxonomy): domain Eukaryota; kingdom Viridiplantae; phylum Streptophyta; class Magnoliopsida; order Brassicales; family Brassicaceae; genus Lepidium; species Lepidium aucheri. The sequence goes on along the minus strand of OVBA01001099.1, from coordinate 45,578 downwards.
AGTTTTTTGTCTAATCCCTAAGATTGACCAATTAGTGTACCAAGACACATAAGCACTATCAAGAATCAAAAAAATCAAAGGCCAACTTAATCATAAATGAGATTAAACATAAATTACTTGTACAACAAGCGTCTGCTCATAAAACAAACTTGACAGTGACTCAGAATTATAAACAACCATGTGAACAATTCCATTTTAACTTTCAAAACTTAGTATAAGACACAAAAATACCTTTCACTGAGACTGATCATCCACAGAGAACCCATATTCTACAAAGCCTAGCATGCACCTTACTTTTGAGACGTACGATCAGAATCAAGATTTTTGTGGCTAGACTTTCACACTGTCATGCTTTCATCTCAAGCAATTCTCAAACCATTAAATGATGTAGTTATCCTTCTTTATCATACAACTGTTACAATATCACAAGTATGGTATGATCACTTTGTTCTTGGTAGACATAGCTATATCGATCATGTGTTTTGGCATATCATCCCAAGTACGACACTTCCATTGTCTGCATAAAACTCAATCAAAGTTATCACTTGACTTCTCAACCTTATGATTCATATATACCACACATTTGTGAAATTGTGTAACAAGTATCACTTGAATTTTTAACTCGTATTTACTTGCTCTCCTCAGCTCTTTGACCTCCTTCTCCTAACATTTAATATTTCATTTCAGAGATCAGCTTGGAGATGGCATGACAGACAACTACTTTCCACTTGTTTGATCGGAACTAATATCTATCTGCTTTTTGAAGTACGTGTCATCCTTTTCCAGGAACAAGCTCCTATCTCAAATCAGCTCAACAGAACCTCAAAACATCGTTTAGTACTCACAAATTCCAATTGCAGTTCTCAATTCTACAAAATGATTGAAATGAAAAGGTTTATTAAACAAACCAGCCACTTGATATTCAGTGTTCACATGATCAATCATAACCAGTTTCTCCTCAACAAGTTCATGAAAAAAATGATGACGAGTACCAATATGCTTCGTTTTAGAATGTTGCATAGGATTCTTAGAAATACATATAGCACTTTGATTATCAAAATACACAAGCAAAGGTTTAGAAACCGTACCGTAATCAGCGGACATTTGTTTCATCCACAGAAGTTGAGTGCAATAGCTTCCTATTGCAATGTACTCTGCTTCTGTTGTTGACAAGGAAACACAGTTCTATTTTTTTGTTGAACCAGGCAATCTGATTGTTTTCCATGAAGAAATATCCTTCACTTGTACTTGTACCGATCATCAACACATCCTACCTAATCTACATCATAGTACCCTGTCAAACTCGTGGTGGTATCCTTAGTGTAAGAAATCCCAAGCTTTTGTGTTCCGCCCACATATTTTAAGATGTGTTATGCTGCTTTGAGATGAGTTCCTTTAGGATCTGCCTAAAATCTCACACATAATCCTACTGAGAAACATAGATTTAGACGACTTGTTGTCAGATACAGAAACCCTCTAATCAAAATTTTGTACGCTGTAGCATCCACATATTTTCCTGCATCTTTTGAGAGCTTTTCATTTGATCCCATGGGTGTCTTTGCCGCTTTATTGTTTTCCATCCAAACTTCTGAATCAGATTTTTTGAATATGTGCTTTGATTCACAAATCCCATCAGGCGTCTGTTTTACTTGCAGTCCCAAGAAATAAGCAAGTTCACCATTCATACTCATCTAAAATTCTTAAGTCGTGACTTCAACAAACTTATCAACCATCGTATGATTGATATATCCGAACACTATGTCATCAACATAAATCTGCACAACTGTGAATGCATCCCCAGTGTTGAGAGTAAATATATTCTTGTCTATGCTACCTAGTGTATACTATTTCTCAATCAGAAATGAAGCGAGACGATCATACAAAGCTCTTGGAGCCTGTTTGAGTCTGTAAAAAGCCTTGTTGAGTTTGTTTGTAAACGTGATTTAGATGCTTTGGATCTTTGAAGCATTTTGGTTGTTCAACATAAACCTCTTCCGGAAGATAACAATTCAGAAAAGCACTATTAACATCTATGAGATACAACTTAAAACCAATCTTGAGAGCCATTGCAAATAGAAATCTGATAGACTGTAAACAAGCTACTGATCCAAATGTTTCTTCAAAATCTACACCCTCAACCTATGAGTAACCTTGAGGAACCAACCGAGACATGTTTCTCATAATGTTACCTTCCTTGTCAATCTTGTTCTTGAAGATCCATTTAGTGCCAACTACATTGACATCTTTTGGTCGAGGAACAAGAATCCACAAATCCAACCTTGCAAAGTTTGACAACTCTTCTTGCGTAGATGCAATCCAGAACTCGTCTAGAATAGCTTCCTTGTATGTCTTGGGGTTTGATTTTAGACACAAAATAACCATACTCAATCAATTCAACAGCTTTCTGCTTCTTTGCCATGAAAGCCACGAAAGATGCATTCCCAGCAAGTCGTTTGAAATCAATATGCTTTCCTCGAGTAATTCTTCCCCCTGAATCTCTCCTATACCATCTTTAGAGGAGTGATTCTGATGTACTTGAGGAGGAACATCAACCTGTTCTGAAGAAAGAACATCAGAACTAGATTCTAGAGACTGTTGAGGCTCATCATTTTCATCAAGTTGCTGAAGTGTTAGCTGAAATGTTGAAGAATCATCAAAGACGATGTTCACTGTCTCTTGAACTGTCAAAGTACGTTTATTGTATACTCTATATGCAGTACTTGAACCTGAGTATCAAAAGAATACCTTCATTACTTCGAGAATCATACTTCCCAAGATGATCCTTATCATTCAAAATGTAACAAACACATCCAAATAAGTGAAAGTAATGTATTGTGCGAGTTTTACCCTTCCACAACTTATAAGATGTCTTTGTGGTTCCTTATTACATGTACATATAATTGACGATGTAGCATGCAATGTTAATAGCTTCTGCCTAGAAGTGTTTAGGTGCATTACTTCAATGCAACATTTCTCTCGCCATTTCCTGCAATGTTCTGTTCTTGCGCTCAACAAAACCATTCTGTTTTGGTGTTTGTGGTGCAAAAAATTGATGATCAATACCTTGTTCAGAACAGAAATGCTTGAATAGATCATTTTCAAATTCACCACCATGAGCACTCTAAATGAACTTGATGCCACGACGGTCATTGTTAAGCTGAAATGCCTAAATTCTGTAGCTATCAAAAGAATCGCTTTTCTCACAAGAAAGTGCACCCATGTGTATGTGCTGAATCATCAACCAAAACAAGAATGTACTTTTTCTCCGCAATGTTCTCGACTTGTAGGACCCATCAGATCCATATGAACAAGAATAGACTCTTGGACCTAACATCTGGAACAGACTTGTGTTGAGTCTTGACTTGTTTTCCAATGCTACAAGGACGACATACAAACTGCTGATCTTTTTCAAGTTTTGGCAACCCTCTGATGATCTCTTTGTTAGATAAGTTTGCCATAGTACGAAAATTTTTGTGACCTAGACGTTGATACCAAATCTGAGTTTCACTTTCTGATTTAGAAACCATGCATTGTGAACCAGGAACCCACATGTAGCAATCATTTCTTGGACGAATTCCCTCTAAGTGAACAATACCTTTCTTATCAACAGCTCGATATTCAGTTCTTGTAAAGGTAACATCTAATCCTGTGTCATACAACTGGCTGATGCTAACTAGATTTTCTTTTAGTCTATCAACAAGGAAAACATTACTAAGTTTAGGCTCTGTTAAACTGTCTATAATCCTTTTGCCACAAAATTTTCCTTTAGCACCATCACCAAACGTCACTTTTCCAGCTGTAACTGTCTCAAGCTTTTGAAGTGAAACTAGATCTCCTGTCATATTTCTTGAGGACCCACTATCAAAGTACTACTTGCATATCCAGTTTTTATGATCACTTTTCTCAGCTGTAAATGCTACTCTACAGCTTAAATCCAGTTTCTTAACCCAAATCTAGTTTCGGTTTTTACCATTGAAGGTACACTTTTGTTGCCTCCAAATTCTCTGAATCCTTGACTGAAGCTTGTAGCATTGATATGTCATATGCCCATTTTTTCCACAATACCAACACTTAACTTGATGACCCAATGCGATCCATAATACTGAGTCTTCTCAGTTTCCACCCTAGACTAGCTCACTGTCTTTGATGTTGATGCTCCTTTTCTTCTTTTTGATGCCAAGGTTTGAATTGTTCAACAATCTCTGATGAACTTATAGCTTTCACAAACTTTATCTTTGCGAATTCAATCCAGAACTCTTCTTGCATAGATGCGATCCAGAACTCGTCTAGAAAATCTTTCTTGTATGTCTTAGGTTCTATTTTAGACACAAAACGAGCATACCTAATCGATTCAACAACTTCTTGCTTCTGTGCAATGAAAGCCACGAAAGCTGCATTCCCAGCAAGTTGTTTTAAATCAATCTACTTTCCTCGAGTAATTCTTCCCCCTAAATCTCTCCTATAACATCTTCAAAGGAGTGATTCTGATGTACTTAAGGAGGAACATGAACATGTTCTGAAGAACGAACATCAGAACTAGATTCTACAAACTATTGATGCTCATCATTTTCATCAAGTTGCTGAAGTGTCACCCGAAATGTGGAAGAATCATCAAACACCAAGTTCACTATCTCTCGAACTATCAAAGTACGTTGATTGCATACTTTATATGTTGTACTTGAACCTGAGTATTTAAGGAACATACTTTTATCACTCCAAGAATCAAACTTCCCAAGATGATCCTTATCATTCAGAATGTAACAAGCGCATCTAAACACGTGAAAGTAATGTACTGTCAGAGTTTCACCCTTTAATAACTCATAAGACGTCTTTGTGGTTCCTTTTCGCATGTACACACGATTGATGATGTAACATGCAGTATTAATAGTCTCTACCTAGAAGTGTTTAGGTGCATTACTACCATGCAACATTACTCTCTCCATTTCCTGCAATGTTCTGTTCTCGCGCTCAACAACACCATTCTGTTGTGGTGTTCGTGGTGCAGAGAACTGATGATCAATACCTTGTTTAGAGCAAAACAGTTTGAATAGATCATTTTAAAATTCACCACCATGAGCACTCCTAATGAACTTGATGCCTTGATGTTCATTTTTAAGCTGAAGTGCCAGAATTTTGAAGCTATCAAAAGAATCACTTTTCTCACAACGAAAGCGCACCCATGTGTATCTACTGAAATCATCAACCAAAACAAGAATGTAATTTTCCCAACAATTCTCTCGACTTGAATAGGACCCATCAGATCCATATGAACAAGTTCCAATTGACTCTTGGACCTAAAATCCAGAACATACTTGTGTTGAGTCTTGACATGTTTCCAATGCTACAAGGACCACATACAAGTTGCTGATATTTTTCAAGTTTTGGAAACCTTCTAATGATCTATTTGTTAGTTAAGTTCACCATAGTCTAAACATTTATGTGATCTAGACTTGTGTTGAGTCTTGACCTGTTTTCCAATGCTACAAGGACCACATACAAACTGCTGATATTTTTCAAGTTTTGGCAACCCTTTGATGATCTCTTTGTGAGTTAAGTTTGCCATAGTCCAAAAATTTATGTGATATAGCCGTTGATGCCAAATCTGAGTTTCAATTTCTGATTCAGCAACCATGCATTGTGAACGAGGAACCCATATATAGCAATCATTTCGTGTACGAACTCCCTCTAAGTGAACAGTACTTTTCTCATCAACAGCTCGACATTCAGTTCTTGTAAAGGTAACATTAAATCCTGTGTTCCACAACTGGCTAATGCTAATTTAGATTTTCTTTCAGTCTATCAACAAGGAAAATATTATAAGTTTAGGCTCTTACCACAAATTTTTCCCTTAGCACCATCACCAAACATCACTTTTCAGCTGTAGCTGTCTCAAGCTTTTGTAATGAGCTCGATTTCCTTTCATATGTCTCGATCACCCACTATCAAAGTACCACTTGTACATCGAGTTTTCATGATCACTTTTTCAGCTGTAAATGTTACTCTGCAATTTAAATCCATTTTCTTAACCCAAATCTAGTTTTTGTTTTACAATTGAAGGTACACTTTTGTTGCCTCCAAATTCTCTGAATCCTAGACTGAAGCTTGTAGCATTGATATCTCATATGCCCTTTTTTTCCACAATACCAACTCTTAACTTGAGACCCCAATCCGATCCATAATACTGAGTCTTCTCAGTTTTCCACCCTCTACCAGCTCGCTGTCTTTGATGTTGATGTTGTTTTTCTTCTTTTTTTTTGCAAGGTTTGAATTGTTCAACAATCTCCGATGAACATGTAGCTTTAACAAACTTTATCTATGCAGATTCTTTCCCTTTGTAACCCAAACAACAACTTGTATTCTTTGTCCTTCATACAGTCAACAGATAGTCTAAATCCTTTTTTCTATTGGACAACATCTTGATATGCTTCATCTGTTCAACAGTATACTTTCCATATTAGCATTCTTGGCTATGACGTCCATGAGTTCATTCTTAGCTTGTTGTAGCTTATCTACAACTACATGTTTTTCTACCATTACACGTTTGTTTTCTTTTCGAGTTTCAATCAAAGAAGTCACCAATATTCCCATATGATCTTCTGGAGTCATATCAAGTTCGTCATTGGATTAGGACTCTCTACATTAGCATCTTCTGATTTTCAGGGATAAGGTCTGCGGTTTCAATGTCTTCCTCATTGTTGTTCATTTCCACAATGCCAAAATGAGGTACAAAGTGCTATAGAATGTTATCATCCTCACCACTATCACTGTTAGTATCACTCAGAGTTGTGATAGCTGATTTTCCACTTAATTTGGACAAGCATCCGTTCTTGGTATGTTTATATCCTTTATTCTCGTAGTATTGAATAGTCATCTTCCTCTTGCCTGATGGACATAAAGATTTAAAGTGTATTTATTCTTGAAATTCAAGACATTGCTTGTCAACTTTGTAGTTCCCTTTATCAGCTGCTAGTTTTGGAGAAGCATGATATTCTTTCCTTTGTCCTCTTTCTGCTTTTCAAAGGAATTTTATCATAACTAACCCCACTTTCTCTTCTAGATTTTCAACTAATTCCTTTTCATGAGATGTTTTTTCAGATACAAGAGCAATGCTCTTACCTTTGGTTGTCTCTTCCTTCAGGGTGATCCGAAGCTCATAAGCTAGTATCATACTGACAACCTGATCAAATCTCATTGTATTAGAGTTATGAGACACCTCGAGAGCTGATCGATGCCCATGGAATTTAGTTGGATGACATCTTAAGAATCTTGTCGACCACCTTGATTTCCTTGTATGTTTTTCCCAAGATAAAAGCTTCGTGTGATAGAGATGACAGCTTACTGCTGAATTCCATAATAGCTTCATCTTCTCCTATAGTCAAGTTCTCAAATCATGAGGCCAAGATATCAATCCAAGTTCTTTTCACGTTGCTGGTACCTTTACAACCTACTTCAAGAACATCTGAAGCTTCTTTAGCACTCTTACAACCTTGAACTCTCTTGAATTGATTGCTGTGAAGTGAGTTGAAAATAGCCGACAATGCTTTGGAGTTCTATTTAGCATCCGGTTTTTCTCTTGTAGTCCACCGTTTTCTCTGTTTTGGCACAAGAGCTCCACTTGCATCCTTAACAACAGGATGTTCCCAACTTTCTTCAACTACAAGCCACACATGAAAATCAATTCCCTGTATATGCTGAGCCATTTGGACTTTCCAGTGTCCATTGTTGTCTAGATCCAACTTAAATGTTTTTGCAAAAACAACCAATTGTTGTTGTGAATTGTCCATCTCGTCCTTAGGATCTAACACCTGTAAACAAAAAAGTTATGCAGAGACCCGCTCTGATACCAATTGTAAACGACAATTAGCAAACAACAAACTAGATTACTTTGAAATATGATTTATTAAGCAAATAATCTATTTAAAAAAGATATATTCCTTGTTGGAAATTACGCTACTTGAGAAACCAACCTAAATCTATTTCAAACCTAACTGATAATAAAGCTCCAGACTCAATTCACTAATCTATCTAAATCTTACGACCTAAGTTCTTAGAAAACTAGGTTTACAATTGACCCTCTCTTTCTAGGCACGAGAGGCCAACACCCCTTGCCCTAAGACCTCTCTCACGTTCCCTTATTACATAGAGGATATTTTATTTTCTTGTCTTGATGAGTTTGTTAAGATTCCTTCTTATCTTCAATTTAAATCTCTAACAAATCCTCATGTCTTCCTCTCCAAGTTTCTTTCATCTCTAACGTGCTCTAATTGTAGTCTCATGACTTTATTAACATCTGACATGAACATGATGTCCAAAACTCACACTTTCTTTTACTATATCACAAAATTTAGTGGACTGATTATGAGTTTTAGTCTCTAAGTCTTGATGAGCTTAAAAAGCGAGATTATTTTACTGGTTAAGCAAGAGGTTTGGTACTTGTTTAATAGTTTATAAATCTATACAATGCATTCTACTATTAGTTGGCATGAACTCTGAAACGTGTGTTGCTGGTTCATTTCAGATATCATTGTTTAGTTAGAAATTAACAATTCTGTATGTCAAATATTCTTGGTTTATTATATCCATTCGCATAAGTCTGAATATTGTGCTTGCCTTTTGATAGAATCTTCATCCGAGCACAGCAACATCAGCGAACACAATATTCTTCCTTAATTATAAGTAAATTACTGGAAAGCCAGTTATCTCTGTTGGAATAAGCTTAACATTAGTTACTTGCTGAGAAAGTTAGATGGTAAGATTAGATAAGATTAAGATAGTTTAGGATTTATCTAAGATATACCTTTTCCTAATTGTAATAGGAACTTACCTAATTCATATAAGGAGATACCTATGTTATTGCATCACTTGTGAGATTCAGATTGAGAGTTTAGGTTTTGAGTTATTTTCCTAAGCTAATAAAGAGAGTCATTCTTTATAACTCTTGATTTCATATAATCGATTCTTCGAAACTACTTTTGGTATCAGAGCCTTAAGGAGATCGAGCTTTGACAATAAGCGAAACAAATCATGGGAGATAGTAGTATAGTACCAGTGGAGAAGAACAAAGGCGGAGGAGGATCTTCCATGATAGTATGTCCGATGTTAACTGCAACAAACTGTACTGTTATGGCCACGAGGATGACAGTATGTCTCAGTGTACATGGAGTGTGGGAGGTAATTGAGACAGAGATCGATGAAAAGAGAAAGAATAACATGGCGATGGCACTCTTGTTTCAATCTATACCAAAGTATTTATTCTCTAAGTTGGAGAATTAGACACATTAAAGAAGGTGTGGGAGGCCATCAAATCTCGAAATCCAGAAGCTACATGTGTTAAAGAAGCAAGGTTACAAACCTTGATGGCTGAATTTGATCGTCTTAAGATGAGGAAAACCAAATCTATAGATGACTTTGTGTCCAAGTTATCGAAATTTCATCTAAATCCTCTTCTCTCGGAGCAAAAATCAAAGAAACAAAGTTGGTGAAGAAGTTTCTTAAGTGTCTTCCTAGAAAGAAGAACATCCTTATGCTTGCATCTCTTGAACAACTTCTAGATCTTAAAACACCAAGCTTTAAGGATGTCGTAGATCGTCAAAAAGCCTATGAATAAAGGATCCTCGAAGAAGAAGAAGTTCAAGAGAAACAAAAGTAGTTGATGTATTTGGAATCACAAAATCAAACAAGGGATTCTAGTGAAGGATCGAGAGGAAGGAGAAAAGGAGGACGTGGTCATGGAAGGGGACAAGGTTGAGGTAATGGAGACTTCAACTTGTCCAAAGTAATTTGTTACCGATGTTATAAATACAAACACTTTGCTTCTAAATGTCCAAATAGATTGCCTAAACTACAATAAGCACAAGACAATGAAAAGGAACAATGAGATATGTCACTATTATGCTAGTTTTCATTGTGATTTTGCTTTATTCTCATTCATATATGTTGCATTTAGTCTCATTTTTAGATAGCATTGTGTGTAGTTCATGCATTAGAGTCTTAGGATCCCGCATTTGCATATTTTCTTCCTTTTTGAGTCATTTTAGGTGATTTGGAACTCAACTTGGAGGATTGAAGTTCACGGATGAGGCATTCAATCATTAGGATAGGATTAGATCAAGAAATATGAAGAGACCTCACAATCAACCAATCATGGTCGATCTCCGCATCGGATCGCACGGGAATGAGATGGCTCGACCACACGATCAAGAAATCGTGACCCAACTGAGAAACTGAGTGGAACGCATGCAAACAAAGGCTCAGATCATGCGGTCTCGACCAGGAGGTCAAACCAAGGAGACCGACGCACCATATCCTGAAGAAGCAGCTCAGTGTTTTGGATTATTGACCACACGATCGATGGTTACGACCCAATTTACACACAACAAAAGGGAACTCACGGGAATCACGATCCTCGACACTCAGCCCAACTTGGGGAGATTGACCTCAGGTCATTGGCTTTACCACACGCTGGAACTCACTTCCTTGACGAACGACCTGACCAAACCTGGTCGATGAAGCTCCATTCTGCAAAAACACGCACAACACAGACATCGAGCTATGACCTGATGTACTTGACCTTGACGGAATGCCACAATCAATGCATGATTTGCTCGAAACTTCCTCGACCACAAGGGCGACCTTGAGCCACTCAACCTTGACCATTACCACATCATTTTATTTTGTATGACCTAGTTTTTCCCAGGTCAACCCAAGTCCTTTTAATGAATTTAAAACCCTAACTTAAGGGTAGTACGATACAATTCAGATTTAAGTTTTATTTGGTAGCCACTGATATTTGTTTTCTTCTAGTGTGGTTACAAGCAAGCAATTAAATTCAACAAGCACAAACAACTTATCATCAAAGTACTTGAGGATCAAACCCACGAGAACCTAAAATCAACTCAATAGGACTTACAAGACTCAAAACTAAGCTAAGGAAATCAAAGTTTGGAATTGAAAACTACAAGCACTAAGAAAGATTAAACCAAACAAAAATAAACATAAGAAAAAAAAGCAACTAGAAATGAAGGCAAATGAAAGCAAGTAAACAAGATAATGATCAAGCAAATAACAATGATAATGGGCGAATGCTTTTAGGAAAGAAAATGATCTAGACATGGTACTTAACAACTTTGATTTATAACAAGACAAAAAAAACAAGTAGTAACCAAACAAAAATAAAACTCCCTAGTATTAATCCGAACCAAAATCCTATTGGCTAATTGCACTAAGTTCCCCGACAACGGCGCCAAATTGATATTTTTTTTCTTCTAGTGTGGGACAAGCAAGCAATTAAATTCAACAAGCACAAACAACTCATCATCAAAGTACTTGAGGATCGAATCCACAAGAATCTAGAATCAACTCAATATAACTTACAAGACTCAAAGTTAAGCTAAGGAAATCAAAGTTGGGAATCGAAAACTACAAACTCTAAGAAAAATTATACCAAACAGAAATAAACGTAAGCAAAGCAAAAGCAACTAGAAATGAAAGCAAATAAACAAGATAATGATCAAGCAAATAACAATGATAAAGGGCGAATGGTTTTAGGCAAGGAAATGATCTAGACATGTCACTTAGTCAATGTGGCAACAAGGTACAATAATGAGCAGCCTAGATCATGAATAACTAAGCTAGATCAACCCTATCTCAGGGCATTGATCTCTATGTCAATCAAGAGAATTTGCTAAACTCTCATTTGCAAACCAATCAACCAAAAATCATTAAAAACAGGTTCTTAAGGCCATTAATCCTCTAGACATCATCTATCGAAGGCCTAGGAAGAAAAGCTCTAAAATATGTCATTCAGGAATTTCCTCGAACACCTCTTGGGCGATAATCTTCCTAGCATCTATTTTCAAGTGATCAAGTTGAATATAGCATTGAGAGCACCTAAATAGAAGGAATCTAACACCCTAAATAGAAGGAATATAATAACGCAAATGATAAAAGCATAAACATAATGAGATAGGAAGAGATTAGGAAAAGGAGATTCTCAATAACTTCAATGAAGATGATCCAAAAGTCTCCAATCTTTTTCTCTCAAACTTCTCTCAAAGTGTTCTTCACAAAAAGTTGAAAACTTAGAAATTTAATGTGTAAAACAAATAATAAGGCCTACTTAAAGTTTTGGCTGCTTAATCATATTTATACCCTAGGATTAGGGTCAAAAATTCCAAATTAAAATGTTTCGGGTCGACCTGAGACAAACCGGGTCAGATCATAAAGTTGTGAGTCAGAAATGTGTCCATCGATTCGGTCCAGTTGATCTGTTGGTGAAGGTAGGAGTGTCCACAGAAAGTGGTCGCATGTCGGGTTGCATCGATCCGGTCTCGTTGATCTTTGGATTGATGAATCTTTGTCTGCGAGAAGTGGATCCCGTATTTGGGTGGTCGCATGGGTCAGAAATCGATGTGCAGATCGCTGAGGATTTGGCATGGAACAGGAAGCGTCGATCATCTTCAATCGGGTCGTTGGTCGATGGTGTGAGTTCCAGATTGTCCTAGAGCCAACTATTCGGAGTTGCAACTGAAGTCTGAGTGTCTTTTTCGTTCGCGTGCGGCTCGATCGTGTTCCATTGACCATTTTCTCAATGGTTGGAACAGTGAAGCCTTTGTCTCTAGAATGGTGCGTCGACCTTCAAACGTTGACCTTCAGGTCAAGGACGCATGATCCAAAATCTTTCCTTGCATGTTCTCTTCATTTCTTCTAGTCGGGCCGTGTCTGTTGATTGATTAATGGATGGTTGTCCACCCGTATGTTGTGCAGTTCGCCCGATCGACCTTGCATGGTCGATCATGAGGTCGATCCAAGACCAATCTTCTTCCTTCTTGATTTTTCTCCAACCATTCCGATCCCATAGCTTGAGTGTCTCGATCCATAACTTCAATCCTCCACGTTAAGCTCCAGATCACCAAATAAAGACTCGAAAAGAACCAAATAATCTAAGGGGGCTTCTAAATGCAACTAAAGTTGGTGATAATGATGCAAAATGATAGTGTAAATCAGCATAATATATACACATATCAACTCCACCGTACTTGCCTTTCGCTTGTACTCATGCAAACAAATGACAAAACCGAAGAATATGTTGAAAATGGGAACTCAATCCCAACGAAAGCATGATCCAATGTTAACTTCAATGTCCAAGTTAGTAATTCTAGGATTCAAAATGAGCAAGTCTACTTAATAATCTTAGCCATACTCATCATAACCCAATCCAAATTCAACCTCAACCTACATATGCATTCATATCCACCATTCCTTTTGACATTCATTAATTTGTAACCATAAATCATACTATGCATATTCAGTGAACTCATTTGGCTAATAGAAAGGTTAAGAGATAAAAGTGATCTCTTCTCATTACGGCCCATAATGTTCATGCAAGGATATCTGTAGGAATGAAATGAGCTTTAGAAGAATGCTAAAGGTTCACCAATGAATGCATACAAAGATAGAATCCCATTTATCCAATTACCCACAATCAAACTTAACACTAAAGCTACATCTAATCCCCAATGATCCTAATTTTGTACCCTTTCTCTCCAGGCATTTCTCACTTTTACTTCTTTTCTTTTGGATCAATTTACAACTTTATTGCTTCATTCACTCCTTAGGTGTTTCAACACATTTGACATCTAGCAGGTTTGGTTTTTCCTTTATACTATGGTTCAACTTCCTTTTCCTTACGTTTTGTTTCTTTTAATCCCTTTGCCAACCAATGAACCACTTAGCCATTTCATTACTCAAAACCCTTTACTAGACCATTTAACTTTACTTTACATACCCTTACTCTCGTAAAGCTTTCCTTTTATTTATTTTTCATTCCCTTTTCCAATCAACTTCTTTATAAGCACAAAACACATATAACCTCTCACCAAAGATCAATTTCTCCCACCTAGTCCTATCTAGTTCAAAAAACATGAATCCAGAACTACATGAGATGCAATCTTTGTCGACTCAAACCTAACATGTTCTACCAAGCTCATTCCAAAAACAAGGCCTAAATCACAAAACAAGCAGTGGTGGCTTGAAAGAAGGTTAAGCTAAAGTTGTGGAAAGCGATTGTTTTGATGAAACCGGCTACTTGGATCACAAAGAGTAGTAAATGATTAAAGAAATCCAAGTATGTATGTGTAATCCATGATCTCAAATGCAACGCATAGCATGATAATTGTAAGTCAATATTAGATTCCAGTAAATAAGGAATGGACTCAAGTCACAACATGCTTTAACTAAGGTGAACCTAAAATCGAGAATTCAAAGCATGGATCAATCTTACCTTTTAACAAGCAATTTATGCATCAAACGATTACTAACGTGGGCATTGAACCTAGCAAATGGATCATCAATCTTATAAGGGTAATATCATCATTGTTCCCTATCCAATCCTAAATGCATCTAATGACTCAATCCTAGACACAATGTAAATGCAACTATATGCTTGTTTTTGTATTTTTTTCCGATTTTTTTATATGTAAAATGCAAAACACAACAAAGACTCAAGAAAATGGAAAAAAACACCACTAAAATGAGCATTAACAACTAGGTCCTCTCCCCTAGACTTAGTTCTCACCGTCTCGGTGGGAAAGTAAATTCAAGAAATAAAGTCCAAAACAACAAAGGCAAAAATGCAAAAAGGTAAATAAAAACTATGTACAAAAGGTTTGTGAATTGGTACCTTACTAGTGAGGGTGGTCATCATAGGTATGGCTGACATATATCTCCTCATTAGGCTCATCCCATCCCTCAAAATCTTGTTGTCTCTAGCAACAACTTTGGTCACCTGGCTTGGAGGATCATCATAGAACCTTTTCCCATTTGCATGCTCACGACATATGGTATCCTATTCATAGGATATACCTCCAAGCAACTCATCAATGGTTGGCAAGATCCAATACCCCGGAGAAATCGGTTCTCTTTTACTAGCTTTGGATAAGCAAGATGGTTTTGTAGGAGATTTGTCTTTTTCTTTCACCATTTTTGGTTTGACCTCCATTGATTTCTTCTCTTTCCCTTTATTGGATTTAGAGGTTGTCATGGAATGATCTTGATTATTTGGTGGCATTGTCCCTACAAAACTTCAAATAGAGAAAGTGAGAGTTGAGAACAATTAATAGTATTGCGATGAGTTGTCCAATGGATGAAGTTTAAATCAAGTCAATACTTAAAACAGCACCAAAACAATCCTAGAGCCTTTAAGAAATCATAAACAAAACCATTCCATAATCATACTTAAGGAATTTTCAAAGGATGGAAAAGTCAACAAAAGTCAAAATTTCGAGTCTAAGATTACCAAGACAAGAGATACAAACACCTTTTAACCATTTTCCCAAAAATATATTAAATTCTTTTTATCAATCAAGCTCTCAAGAACCCTAAACTTCTCTTTCAATATTTAACCACTGAAGTTGCAAAATTAAGCTCAAAGCAAGTAACTCAATCAATATCTAGCAATTACTAAGCTTAAGAACTCATAATCGAACTCCAATTCACAAAAATGTAGGAAAGTGAAAATTCTTAACCTTGAGTGTCAATGGAGATAAGTTTAGAGATCTCATACATTTTAGTTGTAGATGGTAAGGAGTGTATTGAGAAACTTGTAGAATTGTGACATCAACACTCGAAACCAAGTTAGTGGGAATGATAAAATCAAAAATTTTGATGGGACAATGGTGAAAAAGAGAGAGAAATCCTTTATGAAGATGAATGGAGGTGAGGGATTGTTTGTGGAAGAGACAAAATAAGCAATGGGACAGGAAAACTTACCTTAGCCATACCATCGACCGTGGGCCCGACCGATTTTCTCTTTGTTCCGGGTGGTTGTAGCATCGACCTTGAGGTTGAGTGTGCTTCTAGTCGCATGTACTTTGGTTCGTTTGTCGATTGGGCTTGTCAACCAAATGGTCGAGTATCATTCCACCCAAATTGGTCATTATACATCCCGTCGAGCACTATTCATCGACTGGACGATCAAGCTTCCTTGTTACCGAAAGGATTTGTTCGCATCATCAACCATAATTTGTCAACCTGATGGTCGACCCGCAGCATGCTTCATGTACTGTCAGGTGCTCTCCATCGACCGGATGGTCAATCCATCAATTTTCCAAGATCTTAAGTCCTATACACTTGACCATCCACGTCAATCCTATGGTCGACCTTCCAAAAAATTCTTCATTCAAAAACCATGGATTGACCTCCACCAGTCGACCCTGAGGTCGATCTCCTCCACTTTGACTTATTCTTTTTACCCAAACTTCAACCCTTCAATACCATTTCAAGTCAATTCTCACCTGACTTAAAACAACACATGAAACACATTCAAAATATCTAAACGACGAGAAATAAAAGCTATATACAAGGATATCATGGGATTGTCTCTCAAGTGCGCTTGTTTTATGTCTCAAGCTTGATGTTGCCAACCGATTTTTCTGCGGTTTTAGGATTGAAAAGTGAAATCTTCTCCGCAATTGTGTCCTTAGAACTGATTAGACTATCCTTGATTTCAAAAAATGCTAAGTCCACTTTGGTGTTTCCATCTTTAACCACTTCTTCTATCCTTGGAGTCTTTGTCTCAAACTCTCCATATCCCTTCATTCCACAAAAACTTCTCAATCTTGCCTTGATAGGATATGAAATTCCCTTATATACCTTTTTAAACACCACCCTCTTCTTGACAATGTCAATATTTGCTCCAACCGTGCTCAAGAACGGCCTACCCAAGATTAAAGGTATTTCACAATTCTTATCCATCTCTACCACAACAAAATCCGTTCGGACTAAACACTTGCCGATCTTAATAAGATTATCAACTAGCTTTCCAACTGGAGTTTTCGTTGAGGCTTCTCCAAAGGAAATGGAAGTTTATTCTCTTTCATATTAGCGTCTCTAAGCTTCTTTACTATCTCAAGAGACAACACATACACACTTGCACCTGAATCACGTAGAGCATCGTCAAAGCTTAACTCCCCAATTGTGCAAGGAATAACAAAAGTGCCCTGATCTTCTTCCTTGTGAAGCACCTTCAGCTCTTGTGGTCCAGGATTAAGCTCTCCTCCGTGTACCAATATCTTCTCAACCTTTTCTTATTTTTCCAAGATTTCTCTTTTGAAACTCATTGTGCTGGAACGGCTTGTAAGTTATCAACAATTGACAACGGAACACTAATCTTACTCATGTCCTATGTAAATTTTGATTGCACATTCTTTCGAGCCTTTGTAAGGAGTTGCCTTTGATGTGGTGGCACATACGGGGGTGGTATAATGTCTTTCACTTTCTTTTTCTTAGCTCCTTCTGGTTCACTCACCTTACTTATATCTACTTTCTCAACACCATCCTTAGACTTTTATATCAAAATCTCTTCAACCGTACCTTGAACTTCCCCTAAAGTTCTTTTTGATGCTTTTGGTTCATTAGAGGATTCACCAACAATTTCATCCTTGCTTAATTTGTTGATGTCTTTACTCACACTAGAAGTTTTTTCCTTATCTATGAGTTGTGGTTTGCTTTTCTCTTCATCCCAAAGTTCTACCATCTTTTCCATTTCGTCCCAAGTCAAATATTTATTCTCACTCTTTCTTTTAACCTCCTTTGTAGCACTCTCCAAAACATCAGCTTCTACCTCAAAAACATTGTCCTTCTTCATAAAAACCTTGGCTTTCTCTAACCCCTTGGCAGCCTTGATCTTCTATCTAGTCTTCTTCCCTACACTTAGCAACCCATTCTTCACGTTCTTCACCATCTTCATAAGACAGCTTTGCACTTTCATCTAATTCACTTTGATACTCATAGTTTTAAATAATGACATTACAAAATTCTTTTGGGTTTTGCTCAGCTTTTCCAGGAAGCTTACCAGCTGGTCTTTGACTTATAGATGCTATTTGGGAGACCTGATTATCAAGATCTTTAAGCGAGAGTAAATTTCATCAAATTTAGCTTGATATTCATTGTAGTGAACATCAACTTTACTCTTAATCTGGTCCAACCTTTCATTTGTCTCTTGTTGTTCTTTTACTTGTCCCTCAACAATTTGCTTCAACATGGCTCTTGTCAAATTCTTCAGTAATTTGAGGACGTGGGTAGTTGTCAACACTTGCTGGCCTTGAAGTTGGAGTTCTTAGTCCAGAAGAATACATGTTTTGTTGATTATATGAAGCTCCACCTTGATAATGCCATTGATTGTTGTGAGCTTGGGGAGGGTTCCCATAAGGTCTTGGTTGAAAAGGGTTTCCTTGAGGTATCCTTGGTGGGTAGTATTGATCTTGGGGATTCTCCACACTATTTCTTCTATAGAAAAGGTTACTATTCCTATAGTTTGGATCGAATGGATGGTTTTGATAACCCTTTGGTAGCTTTCTTGATTCCCAAAGTAGTTCACTTCTTCTTGCACTCTATTACTACCATCATAAACCAATTCTTGACTTCCTTGTTGAACCCCTTCAATCTCTCCAATAAATTTCACTGGTTTTTGACTTACAAAGAAGATCTTACTCAACTTATGAATCTTGTCATTGAGATTTTTATACCTTTGGTTATCCAAATAATAGTCCTCAATATTCCTATCATAATCTCCTCCATAGCAAGCTTCACTTTGAGCAAGGTTCTCTATCAATTGCTCTCCTTGAAACACAGTCAAACTAGCAAAACTTCCATAGCTAGCCTTGTCCAAAGCTCTCCTATAATGCTAAAGTGCTCCTCTATAGAAAATACCGAAGAGATTCTCCTTTGAAACCCCATGATGTTGACAGCTCCTTGTATACACCTTAAGTCTCTCCCAAGCTTCATTGAGATTCTCATTTCCTCCTTGCTTGAAACTAGAGATGTCATTTCTAAGCTTGACTGTGTTTTGCTTGGGGTAAAACTTTGTAACAAACACTTTCTTGACCATATCCCAAGTAGATACCAAATTCGAAGAAATGTTTCTCTCCCATTGTGAGGTTTTGTTCCCTAGAGAAAAGGGAAATAAAATCATCTTAATGGCATCCTCATGTACACCATTCATCTTGCTCCTATTTAAGCCGAGTCTTAATCTCGCCGAGTCCCTAAAGTCTCGCTCCAATTTAAAACCGAGTCTTAACCTCACCGAGTCCCTAAAGTCTCGCTCCAAATTATAGTCGAGTCCAAACTTTGCCGAGTCCCAAAGTCTCCCTCCTATTTTAAGCCAGGTTTACACTCTGCCGAGTCTTTAAATCTCGTATGAAATTTTAAACCTCGCATCATTATAAGACGAGACAATTAATTTCAGTCAAAGCCAAAGACCCCGAATAACAAATATTCAAAACTTTCTCAAATAAGCAAGCTATATATAAAAGAAATAAGCTTCAATGTTTTACGAGCTCCTCACATTGGAGGATGAATTACATCATTTTTAAGATTAAAAAAAGAAAGAAAGAAAGAGGATAAGTTTATGGCGCTAGTCTCAGCTGAACCGGCAACGGATTTTTCTTTTCCAGTCAAGCCATCTATCCCGGCAACCTTTAAAAAATAATATCTTTGTTTTAGCCATGCCAGTCAAAACTCCGAATTGGAACATGGACAATTTCAAAATCCCTAATACTAACCTGTGGAAGATCTTTAGTTATAGGATCAGCTACCTTGTTTGGGTCTGTCTTGAATGCCAACATCTCATTCCAGGCTAGATCTGCCTCCTCCAAGAAAGAAGACTCAAGGGATCAAGTCGTTAGGATCCAAATTTATGAAATTTTCATTGTCGACATCCGCCCTAGCCTTCGCAAGACCCGAAGTCCCAAACATGATAATCTCGGATATCATCGGGACTTGATCCTTTAGTAAGCGCTGCAAGAGGTTGTCATAACCATTCATCATGTCGTACACCAAACGATTGTCAAGACTAGAACCCAAGAAGTCAAAACGATTCAAGATCCTTTTGAAGCGCTTGTCCAGAGATGCTGAATTAAAACAAGTTAATACAGTAAAATTGCAAAGGAATAGAGACATATAGACTCAGCTTTAAAAGTACTAGCGCCAGCTTGGAGGGAAGCAATCATGGTCTTATGCTTCTCGACAGCCTGAAAAGCCACATCACGAAGGTTGGTAGCAGACTTTGAGACATCCTTGAGAGCGCAAATCTCTTTATCAGACTTTAAGCATTCTTCTTCAAATTATGACGTAACTCGGGAAAGATAATCCGGAACTGTCGATAAAGAGGATCTAGTTTCTGCCAGCTCCCGCCCGAGACTCCTCCAACTGCTTAAGAACATTGTTGAGCTGACGAGAGTTCCCAGCACTAGCAGCCATAATCTTCTCCTTCCCAAGAAGAACCGAGTTCATCAGAGCAATGAACTGTGGAGAAGGAGAACAAACCAATATGAGAAGTCGAAGACAAGTAAATAGGAACCAAAGCAAACAAAAAACAAAATTACCGAGAACACCGATTTCGCTGTTTTGACGTATCCTTCTTATTGAGCATCTCGGGGACAGGAGGGAGATCCTCAATAGTACTTTTGAGGAAATGCGTCATATCGTCTCCTCCCAGTACGAAATCCTTGATAGGAGCCAATTCCTCCAAAGCATACAAAAAACAAAAATCCCCAGAGGATTTACTCCTTTTATGTAAGGAGACTTCACGAGGAGGAGATGACTCCTTGCGATTGGCTGCCTTTTTCTGGGAAGAGTCAACAGCAATAACTCGACCTGGAGTTATCAAACAAATATCTAAATCGTCTTTTCATGAAGAAACTTTTTTAAAAAAGGGGAGGAGTTTTTTGAAGAAAGCTACCTTTAGCGGCAGATTCGGAAGCCGATTTCTTCATCTCGGTCTTTTTAATTGATGAGGAATCAGAAGAGGATTTGAGAGACTCCAAATCCTTATCCTTAACTAAAGTTTTTGACTTCCTCTTACCGGAAATAAAGGAACCAGTAGAACCCTTTCCGACCTTCTCAGAAAGACCAATCATGGCTTTAGGATCCGGCGTAACCTCAGCAGCCGACGCAGTCTCAGTAGCCAAAATATCAACATTTTGAGACTTCGAATTGGTATTCGAAACCTCAGGAATAGTAGTCAGCGACACCACAACCACTGAATCCCCTTCTGGGACAGAGTCAGAAGATCAAAAAACAATGGCCCCGCCAGAGGGAGTCAAGGAACTTCCTAAAACATTATCCAAACTGTCTATGATGCTGGGCATTTGGAAATCATCAACCCCCATGTCGGTGTTAAGAACCCTGGAAAAAGAGAGAAACTCAGTCAACATCAAGGAGAGACAAAACATGTAAAAAAAAGGTAATATCCAAATCACCTCTCTGGTAACGACAAGTTGTTTTCTGGAGGAGGCATGCGGGTAAAAGCTTCTAATCGAGACGAGGAGTGCTGAAAAGACGATCTTGAAGCTCTGGTAATTGGACAGCTGAGAACAATGTTTCATTACAAAAAAAGAGATGGGCCAAGGTAAGAACCGGGAAGAAATAATCTAGGAAGTCATAAGTAAACACCTAGAAATCTACCACGAGTTCTTGTCCAAGTAGAAAGAAATTTCAACGGTCTCAGCGAATGAAAGACATCGCTAGGACGAACTAAAAGGTAGCGAGTTTTCCATTTCAAAACCTTGGAAGTCGGATTATGTAAAAACCAATTTCCAGATTTCGAACAAGCATAAAAATCCCCCTTAGAGGACTTGGCCTCGCAAAGTTCAGATAATTTTTCAAAGAAGAGAGTCGAGACATTAACACCCACCTCACTTCCAAGAATCAGAGACCCGACGATGTTCGCAATCCCAGCAGCTCCAAGTTGAGGCACATCAATTTTCCAGGCAAAGCAATACCAAGGCAGTAAATCTGGAATTGAAAACCACATTTTGGTTTCCATAAACCACCAGTCATAAATCGCGATGAAATCCTCCGAAGGATTCCACGGATGGGAATCAAGGTCTATAGCGATTTCGATATCCCTCATCTCGGGACACGCTAGATACAACTTATCTAATCTCCTTGAATTAATGATGGATTGACCGACATCAAGACTAGCATGCCAGTCACCCAAACCCTCATATGGGCTATCTACGAAAAATATCTCTACACCCTCTTGAGTTCGGCTACTATTAAAAGCGGAAGACGGAGTAGAGTCGTCGAACTCAAAACTAGAACTAGAACTAAAACTATTTATTTCCATTTCGGGAGTATTCACTAATAAACAAATAAACTCGGAAAAAGTAGAGAGAGGAAGAAGAGAGAGAAGTTACCTCGTAATTTTTGGATTGAAAGTAAAAGTATGGGAGTAACTAGAGCACTATTTATAATGAAAGTGCAGATACCAAATCGACGCGCAATGAAGACTGGCGTAAATCAAGGCGAATGTTCGACTAGCCTACTGGAAAACTCAGAAATGGACCACAAATTATGGAAGATGAAACAACCTTTCCGACTCGAAAATCAGGTACTAGAATTTTCCGAGTCTGGGGGGATCCGGGATCCTAATTTGGTCCACTGAAAACCATGGGTTGAATATAAAAGAATAACCTGGTTTCAAGCACTAAGTCTTCAACTCGAATTAAATATTCGAGTCGGCAAAACGTCTCATCTCGGAAGGTTCTACGAACCTGAAGGGAAGTCGGATGATACATCAGCAAACGATAAATGGAAGTTTTCCTGTTCTGACATGGAAAACTTCCACGAATCTAGCACGAATCTTGACAGATTCAGTCTTATCAACAAGATTTGTAAATTTTCCTTTATTCTCTACACTATAAACTATAAATAGAGGCACAATCTTTTGAAAAAAGAAATCTGTTTTTTGGCATATTAAGTCTAATAAGAACTTCAATTCAGCAATCATCTCTTCTTCCTCTTAGCTAACTAGCTCTTGCTCCCAATCCAATATACAAATGTCCTTGTCCATTCTCCTCCACTCTTTTACTCAGGAACCACCGTTTTAGTACTCGTCGTGCTAAGACTGGTTCCAACAGACGTAGCCCGATGTATTAAACTAAAAGAAATAATTTATCAATGGAAAGTTAGTTTTACATTTGAAAATTGTTTTTTAAAATGTTAGGTAATTATTTTATTTTAGTTGTGAATTAATGGGTTGGGGAAGACGTTGGCATCAAAACTTTGTAGTTTGGTAATTATTCTCTATAATATACGACTATATCTATCCATGCGGGTAATTCTTGTGATTTAAGCTGTGTACCATAATTTATTGTGAATTCAGAACATTATAGCCACAATAAAAGCATATTGGGGCAATAAAGATTTTCCCGCCAAAATTTTTTTATAAGTGCCCTTATAAATCTTTACAAAAATTTTATAAAGACCTTATAAATTTTTATAAACGCCTTATAAATGTTTATAAACACGTTATAAATTTTTTATAAACACCGAGTTGCTTTATTATTATTTATAACTGAAGTATTGCTGAGATGGAAAGAAATAGTTCTACTTCTAGCTCTACGTCTGAATTTTCCGACTCTAGTCCTTCTTCTGCTTCAAGTAGCAGACGCTCCCAAGAGGTGTAGAGATGTTTTTGGTAAATAGCCCATGATGGACTTGATATCGGTCCTTCCATCATTAATTCGAGGAGACTAGAGAAACTATTCTAAGCGTGTCCCAAGATGAGGGAGGTCGAGATTTTCTCTCATCCTGATTCTCGTCCATGGAATCCTCCAGAGGGCTTATTGTGATTTATGACTGGTGGTTTACGAAAATAAAAATGTGGTTTCCAATTCCGAATTTTCTTCCTTGGTACTACTTTGCTCGGAAAATCACAATGACTCAGCTCGAAGCTGCTAGAGTTGCGAACATCGTCGGGTCACTAATTCTTGGAAGCGAAGCTGGAGTCAATGTCTTAACTCACCTTTTTGAAGAGTTTACTGACCTTTCTGAAATTAAGTCCACGAAAGGGACCTTTTTGCTAGGTAAAAACCGGTAATCGGTTTTTGGACAATCCAACTTCCAAAGTTTTGAGTTGGGAAAGTTGCTACTTTTTCGTTCGTCCTAGTGATGTATTTTGTCCGTTGAGACCGCTGAAATTTTTTCTACTTGGACGAGAACTCCTGGTAAATTTCTAGGTGTTTGTTTGACAATTTACTAGGTTCTATCAATCTGGTCCTCATTTTTGCTTTCTCTTTCTGCAGTGAAGCATTGTCCTCAGTGAAGCATCATCAAGATTGTCTTTTCAGCACTCTCCATCTTAACTGGAAGCTCTTGCCAGCAAGTCTTCTTCAGAAAAAAGTTTCTCACTATCAAAGAGGTAATCTATTATCCCTCTTTCTATGAGTCTCACCTCGTTAAAATTTCGATTTTGGCTGAGATTTTCCTCTTTTTCCAGAGATTCTTGACGTCAACATGGGGGTTGATGACTTTAAGATGCCCAGCATTCTAGATAGTTTGGATGCTGTTCTGCGAGGTATTCAGGCTTCCTCTGGTGGAGCCAATGTTTTTTATTCTTCTGACTCTGTCCCGGAAAGGGATTTGGCGACCGCAGTATCGCTAGTTGCTACTCTTGAGGCTACGAATACTAACTCGGAGTCTCGTAATGGTGATATTCCGGCTTCTGAGACTGCACCAGCTGCTGAAACGGTATCGGCTTCTGAGGCCGTGGCTGTGATAAAAGGTTTTTGCGGTTTCTTTTTATCAAATCATTGTGGTATGATGGAATGGTAAGTGATGGGTATGTGTCGAACCAATACTCAGATTGTTGACAAGCAATAAGGACTAACTACCTATCTAGTTCAAGTTCAAATGGTGGTGAGAATTTTGTCACAATCTACCAACCTAGAATGAAGAAAAAGACAAAATAGCATGGATAATAAGACAAAATTCAAATGAAAACAGAGAAGTTGCAAGAAAACAGAGCATAGACAAAACAAACAAGATATCAAGGTAAAACAATAGAAGTAAGGCAGTGTGATGAGAAACAAGGTGACCGATCAATGCTAATCAAGGGGGAATAAGAAATCATTCAACAAATCCCATTTAGGGCAGATTCTCAAGCAAGGATTCAAGTATTTTAAGTCACTCTCGTGAACGAGATACCTTCACGGAATGGATCCCATGCCTACCCTAGGAGCGAGAGGACACCACTCCGTAAGCATGAAGCACGAATGCTATTCTTTGCTAACAAGATCGCAGGGAATTCAGTCTCTTGAGCCTAGCAATCATAGTTCCAGATCTATTCTAGTTCCGACATTTTATCGAACACCTAATTCGCATAAAATATAACAAATCTGAATCTTAAATGGCCAGTAAGAATCGGCATTAAGCTACCTAGATCCAGCAAGAGCCTAACAGTTCTAAGCTCAAACAACCTATTTCCCCGGTGATCTACATCAATCTACCTTGATCTCTCATCACCCAAGGCAGATCTATTCACTCATGGTCAGTGAGAGCTCAAGCCTTGGATTTTTTTGTGTGCATAAGTAAAAATAAAGCAATAATCTATAACAGAAATGAAATTGCAACTTACATTCAAGCAAATCAGAAATTCATTCACCAAGAACACAAGAAAAACTAGAGAGAAAAGTACTTTTAGATCTAAAAACGTAGAGTGCAAAACAGAGGATTACAAAGCATACGAATTTTTTGGGTTTTTCGGCCTAGGAGTCTATTTATAGTCTAAGTGAAAATAAACCTAGTCTCCTAGTCAAACCGCCTCAAAGTGGTCAACAAGTGTCTTTTGAGGCGGTCCTCGAGGTAGAAGGTCGAGGCTTGGCTGCAAGGTGAGATCTTCTCCACAAGGGTGAGGTCTTTGTAGACACGAGAAATAGTGCGAGGCAAGGTTCTTTAGTCAGTCCTCGCCCTTGGTAGTGCGAGACTAAGGTGCGACGAAAGGTTCTTCAAGAAGGCAGGTACTTTGCGTCCAAGAGGTTTAGCTTTAGTCAGCCCTCGCCCTTGGTAGTGCTAGGCTGAGGTGCGAGGGAGTATAAACTTTGGCCTTTCCTACTTCTTTGTTCATCCAAGTCTTCCTAAGTTTGTCTGATCCGTTCCGTGCATCCATTTGGCTTCGAAATGCCCCTTAAAACACTTAAATCCGCTCCATATGCAGAATGTATGGTATGCAAGTCCAAAACATGAAAATGAACCTAAAAGGACTCTAGAATGATGCAAATGCTATCATATGGATGGAAAATGACTATAAGAGTGGTCAAAAAGGGTTAAAATCCAGTCATATCAGCTCCGCAAAACTTGGATCTTGCTTGGCCTCAAACAAGTGCAATGAACTAAGATGGAAGGCACACAAAATTGGAATATCTCATCCAACGAGCAACTTATTAAGCTAGGGCCGTAATCCACATATGAGCCTCTATCATTTTGAAAACCAAAATGTAATCATTCTCAAGCATAGCATTCAACATATAGATTCCTAATACCTAAGCTGGTCTAGAAAGGTGCAAGTCTAATTCCTTATTTCTTATTAGTGCGGTCCTCAAAAGGGACTAGAGATCAACAATTACATATTTCAACTTCCCTAAGCTTAACATGATCATTCATTTCAACACAATTGGTTCCCTCTCATCTACACTTTTTCTGCCTGCTTATTTATTATTTTCTTTCTTTTTCTTTTCTCTTTTTATATATGCCATTTTGGCTTTTCCAAAGCCGGCTTACACAAACATGAAACGCTATGGATTTACGCTTCCTTCCAAGTTGCTTCACCAACCCGCATATGGAGTAAGCAGCTGATATACACGTGCGTGAAATGCTACGAGTTTACGCATCCTTCCAGCCGTTTCACCTTTACCACTTGGTTTTTTGCGGGCAGGTTTCCTTTCCTGTTTTTCTACTTAACTAGAGAGGGTTTTACCACACACACACAATGGATCATGTTAATCATAAAGCAGGAAGGTATTTGATGCATATCTAGGCCCTAAATCGGCAATTCAAAGTCAGTATTAGAAGGAATCAAACAAGACCTTTCAAGACACAACACAAGCAAAGTTCACTAAGGTGAATGATCTAACCTACAACTTTCCAAAACAGCCACTTACCAATCAAGAGTATTCACAAAAGTTACTAGCTAACTTAACAAGGTTTGCCCATTATCAAGATAATTCCCACATAACAAGTATGAATGCATGAATCCTATGTGAATGCAACGTATATACAATGCTAAATGGATGCAACTATATGAACACTCTAATTTTTTCGGATTCATTTTCAAGATTTTTCAATTTTTTTGGTTTTTTCTATGTCTTATATGCTATGAAATGCAATACAAAAATGTAGGTTAGTAACTCCTAGGACCCTCCCCCAAACTTAAATCACACAGTCCCTTGTGTGTATGAAAGCTTAGAGGTGAACCCTAAGTCAACAAAGCTAATTATGGAGTGCTATATATACAATGAAAAGAGCGGAGTGGTACCTTTTTGGAGCCTTATGCAAGGCTTTTGGATGCATTATGATGTGCCTCGTAGTGAGGCCTCGCAGCTCCAGGGCCAAGGCACCTTATCAAAAGACTAGATACCATCCTCGCGGTGCACTACGAGGAAAAACTTCTCATTCAATTAACCCAACCCAACTGACTGTACTGCTTAGTGACTGGCCCATTCCATTGTTAACCCACTTTTCTCCTGCTCATAAAAACAATATCTAAAAACAAGAGAGTGGTTAACAACATAAAAGGATGGTTTAGTATGAATAGAACAGTCCTTCTTAACTTCTAATCATGATTTGATTTAGTTTATCGGTTAAGCATTAGGTTCAGATGAAGTAAAATGAGATTACAGATAAAACAAGGATACTTGGGTGGTCCGAGAAGGTCAATTAGTGATACTCAAGTCAAGAGTTGAACACTCCTCGCACCACCTCACTTCTCAGCTCTGAGGGATGTTGTTTTTAGCCAAAATGTCCTCATATGCGAGGCCAAACCTTGGCTTGTTAATGGTCCTATTTTCACCTGAAATTCAGACAACCATACCACACTTTCGATCATGAATTTCAGCAAATTTCTGTGTGAGTGCAGCAGCTACTGCTTGTTGTCCCCTCTTTATGGCATGTACAATACCTATTATTCCCTCAGAAGGAGGTGAAGTGTCCATGTTGAGTAGTTGAGTTGAGGGAGGCAAAATTGCTTGACCTCGGGGCTAGACAGGAAGTAAAGCCTTCGAGTAGAGTCTGGTTTTGCACTACACACGAGCTTAGCCTTCGAGGAGTACCTGTGAGGCCTACAAATGCAGCAAAAACATCGACTTTAACAATATAATATGAACTTGGTCATTGAGGATCCATGTTCTAAAGCACAAGCAAATGATTTAACACAAGAAAATGCAAACTTGATCCTAAATATAGAAATTTCCTAATTGAAATCAAACAATTCCGATTTGGCAAAGACACCAATTTGATAAAAGCATTTTGCGGTTTCTTTTTATCAAATCATTGTGGTATGATGGAATGGTAAGTGATGGGTATGTGTCGAACCAATACTCAGAATATTGACAAGCAATAAGGACTACCTACCAATCTAGTTTAAGTTCAAATGGTGGTGAGAATTCTGTCACAATCTACCAACCTAGCATGAAGAAAAAGACAAAATAGCATTGATAATAAGATAACACTCAAATGAAAACAGAGAAGTTGCAAGAAAACAGAGCATAGAAAAAACAAACGAGATATCGAGATAAAGCAATAGAAGTAAGACAGGGTGATGAGAAACAAGGTGAGCGATCAATGCTAATCAAGGGGGGAATAATAAATCATTCAATAAATCCCATTCAGGGCAGATTCTCGAGCAAGGATTCAAGTATTTCAAGTCACTCTCGTGAACAAGAAACCTTCACGGAATGGCTCCCATGCCTACCCTAGTACACCATTCCGTGAGCATGAAGCACGATTCCTTTTCTTTGCTAACAAGACCGCAGGGAATTCAGTCTGTTGAGCCTAGCAATCATAGTTCCAGATCTATTCTAGTTCCAACATTTTATAGAACACCTAATCCGCATAAAATGTAACAAATCTGAATCTCAAATGGCCAGTAAGAATCGGTATTAAGCTACCTAGATCCAGCAAGAACCTAACAGTTCTAAGCGCAAACAACCTATTTCCCCGGTGATCTACATCAATCTACCTTGATCTCTCATCACCCAAGGCAGATCTACTCACTCATGGTGAGTGAGAGCTCAAGCCTTGGGGTTTTTCGTGTGCATAAGTAATGAAAATGAAGAGAAATAAAATTGCAACTTACATTCAAGCAAATCAGAAATTCATTCACCAAAAACACAAGAAAAACTAGAGAGAAAAGTACTTTTAGATCTAAAAATGTAGAGTGCAAAACAGAGGATTACGAAGCCTAAGATGTTATTAGTTTTTCGGCCTATGAGTCTATTTATAGTCTTAGTGAAAATAAACCTAGTCTTCTGGTCAAACCACCTCAAAGTGGTCAACAAGTGTCTCTTGAGGCGGTCCTCAAGGTACAAGGTCGAAGCTTGGCTGCGAGGTGAGATCTTTTCCACAAGGGTGAGATCTTTGTGTTATCCTCGATGTCCACACACGAGGCAATAGTGTGAGGCAAGGTTCTTCAATTAGTCATCACCCTTGGTAGTGCGAGGCTAAGGTGCGAGGCATGGTTCTTCAAGAAGGTGGGTACTTTGCGTCCAAGAGGTTCAGCTTCATTTAGTCCTCGTCCTTGGTAATGCGAGGGTGAGGTGCGAGGGACTCTAAACTTTGGCTTTTTCTGCTTTTTTGTTCATCCAATTCTTCCTAAGTTTGCCTGATCCGTTCCTTGCATCCATTTAGCTCCAAATGTCCCTTATAACACCTAAATCCGCTCCACATGCAGAATGTATGGTATGAAAGTGCAAAACATGAAAATGAACCCAAAAGGACTCTAGAATAATGAAAATGCTATGATATGGATGGAAAATAACTCTAAGAACGGTCCTAAAAAGCGGTAAAATCTAGACATATTAGGCTGACCATTCTGAGAAGGTTAGCAAGGGTCCCGTAAATTCTCTGACTTCCAGCAAGAAGAAGTCGAGAACTTTATTTAAGGTCAAAAATTTGGAGTCTCTTAAATCCTCCTCTGGCTCCTTGGTGCTGAAAAGGCTTGAGAAGAAAAAGTCGGCCATAGAATCTGCCTTTAAAGGTAGCATTTTCAAAGAATCTCTTTCTACAAAGTGTGTAGGTGACAATATGATTTAGACACTGCTTGGTAATATCAGGTTGGGACACTGCTGTTTATTTTGTTCGGAAAGAAGGCAGCTAAATGTAAGGAGTCCTCTCTTCCTCCTGATGTTTCCTTACACAAAAGGAGCAAATTTTCTGGAGATTTCCGTTTTTTGTACGCTCTAGAGGAATCGCCTCCTATCAAGGATTCGGATATGGGAGAGGCCAATTGGATGCATTTTCTCAAGAACATCATTGAGGACCTCCCCCTGTTCCTGAGATGACCAACAAGAAGGAGTATGTTGAAACAGCAAAGTCGTCGTTCTCAATAATTCTGTGCTTTGATTTTGGTTCTTCTTAGCTTGTTTCCGGTTTTCTCATACTCACTTGCTTCCTTCTCCCAGTTCATTGCTCAGGTGAACTCAGTTCTTCTCGGGAAGGAGAAGACTATGGTTGCTAGTGCTGAGAGTTCTTGCCAGCTCAATGATGTGCTCAAGTAGTTAGAGGAATCTTGACGAGATTTGGCGGAGACAAAGTTGTCTTTAGTGGCTGTCCAGGCTGATTTGTCCCAAGTCACTTTGGAAATTGAGGAGGAGCACTCGAGATTTGGTAAGGACATTTCTGCTCTTCAGGATGTCTTGAAGTCTGCAACCAACCTCCGAGATGCGGCTTTTCGGGCAGCTGAGAAGCAAAAGGCTGTGATTGCTTCTCCCCAAACTAGTGCTAGCACCTTTAAAGGTAAGCTTTGTATATCTTTTTTATTTTGTAATTTTACAGTATTAACAAGTTTTACTCCAGCATCCCTGAAAGAACACTTCAAAAGGATTTTGGACCGTTTTGATTTCTTGGGTTCTGGCCTGGATAACTGCCTGGCATTCGCTATACTGACTAGCTAAGACAATCTCTTGCAGCGTCTGTTGAAGAAACAAGTCCTGATTAAGCCTGGGATTATCATGTTTAGGACTTTAGGTCTGGCAAAGGCTAAGGCGGATGTCGACAAAGAGGTGGTCGTAAACTTGAATCCTGACGATTTGATTCCTCAATCTCTCGAGTTTTGCGAGTCCTCTCTCCTGGAGGAGGCGGCTCTGGCTTGGAATGAGGTGATGGCATTCAGGAAATATCCGAATGAAGTGGTTGATCCTATGACTGGGGCTCATCCACAGGTTAGTATAAGGGACTTTGAAATTGTCCATGTTCCAATTTGGAGTTTCGATGTGTATGTCTCAAACAAAGATATTTTTTTTAAAGGTTGTCGAAAAAAACGACTCGATTGAAAAAGAGCAAAACCGTTGCTGAGCACGCTGAGACTAGTGCCTTGGTTTAATTCTCCTTTTCTTTAATGTAATTTTTCCTCCCATGAGAGGAATCTGTAAAACATTATGTTACTTGTTTCCTTTTAGAGTATATATTGCTTGTTAATTTTTGCTTATTCCTGCTTTGTCTAAAGTTTTGAACTTTAGCTGATTACGACTTGGGGTCTTTGGCTTTGATTGAACTTAGTTAACTTGACTTATAGTGATGCAAGGTTCAAAGTTTCATGCGAGATTTTAAGACTCGGCAGGATTTAGACCTGACTTAACATAGAGCAAAACTTTAGAGACTCGACAAGGTTTTGACTTGGCTTAAAGGAGAGAGAAACTTTAGGGATTCAGCGAGATTTTGACTCGGTTTTAAATAAGAGCGAGACTTTAGGGACTCGGCAAGAGTTGGACTTGGCTTAAATGAGGGAAAGGCTTTAGACTCGGCAGAGTTAGACTCGGCTTTAAATATAGATATGTTTTGTCTTTGCCAAAGACCACTTTTGTATTTGTTTGATATTAAGAAGGCTTAGTTCCGTATCCGTTAAGAACTGTTTTTGGATTTGAATTAGGAGTAAAATTTAGATTCTCGTAAAAGTTTTTTGAGGTTGTACTTGGTGAGTTTTAAAACTCGGCTTTAAAGATAAAGGCTGGGCCTTAGTCAGAGATATCCGAGATTAGACTCGGTGAAGTTTTAAGACTTTGGACAACTTTTTCGAGTTTGAGCTTGGCAAGATTTTAAGACTCGGCTTAACAATAAATTGCGTTTGATTTCGCGAGAATTTTTCTTGACTTGTAGCTATAGTGACTATAGGGTGTAACCCATTTTTTTTTTATCCCGACTAGGGGCTTATAAAATTTTTATATAGTTCTAGCTAGACCCGAAGGCTACCTACTTACCCCAAAGGGATCAAGCCAAGACGTAGTTCTTAGTACATACTTAAGTAAATAGAGATGCGTCAAGTAACGCATTTAATTTGCCGAGTTGGCGAGCTTTCAGAAGTAGTATTGTTTCAAGTTGATGGAGTTCCAACTTTGAGGAAGCAATGCTCCATCCATAGTG
Organism: Lepidium aucheri; assembly: GCA_900406435.1. NCBI lineage: Eukaryota > Viridiplantae > Streptophyta > Magnoliopsida > Brassicales > Brassicaceae > Lepidium > Lepidium aucheri. The sequence continues at coordinate 13,166 of OVBA01001099.1, read as the reverse complement.
GCGATCTTCTACTGCAAAGTATCGTCCGCATACTTTCTTGTCGTAGTACTGTGCGGCTTGTTGTTGATAGTTTTATGCTCGAAGAAGTGCTTCGTTGCGGTCTTCTTCCAAGTCCTCAATGCTATTTTCTATAGAATTGTTGTTAACATCTTTGTTTTTGGGAAGATGTTCTCGGTGTAAAGTTAGCACAACTATCTCTTCTGGAGCCATCGCTTCCATTCCATGAGAAATGGAGAATGGAGTTTGTCCGGTCGAGCGTCTAGGTGTATTTTGATGTGACCACAACACGTCTTCCAACTCGGAAGCCCAACTTCCCTTCTTTTCGGAGAGTCATTTCTTTAGGCCATCAAGAATCTTTTTATTCGTGGACCCAGCTTGTTCGTTGCCTTGTGGGTTTCACGGTGTTGATTTGCTCACCCGATATTCCATCTGGTGCAGAATTTGGTGAATTTTGCCGAGATGAATTGTGATCTGTTATCTGTCACGATCTCGTAAGGTAGACCATGTCGGCAATTGATATTCTTCCACACACATTTGATCACATCTTTGTCTTTGATATGGGAGTAAGCCTATGCTTCAACCCACTTTGAGAAATAGTCTGTCATAACAAGCATGAATCTCTTTTGCCGTGATGATGGTAATGGTCCAACTTTATCCATTGCATATCGCATGAATTAATAAGGCATGATGGCTAAGATCAGCTCCTCGGTTGGAGCATGAATGATGTGCTCGTGTCTCTGACATTTATCACACTTAGCGTTATGTTCAGGAAAATTCTTTGTCATAGTCGACCAATAGTAGCCGAGTGTTCTGATCTTCTGAAGGAGTGTTCTTTCGCTGTTGTGGTTACCACCCGCTCCATCATGTGTCTTATTGATGATCTCGTCAACCTTATTGCCATGAACGCAAGTGAGTAATACTCCGTTTGTACTTCTTCAGTAAATTTTTTCACCGACTTGGGCGTAAAAGGCGCACTTGGCCTTTAGACGGTGGGCTGCCCATCTGTCCTCTGGCGTTTTGCCGTCTAGGATGTATGCAAGGATCTCGTCTCGCCAATCCACCTTTGGTTAGTCGACCTGTTCAGCGTCTGCCACCTTGGAATCTGACTCTTCTTGAGCGTCATCTATAGCTGAGACTAGTTCAAGGTCTCTTTTTGGACGATCTATACTTTACATTAGTATTAATCATCTTTTAATGGGGTGCGTTGTGGACGCAAGAGCTGCTAGAGCGTCGGTAGAGATGTTCTTGGATGTTGAAATCTTGTTGACCTTAAATCTCAAGTCCTTAGTTAACTTTTTGACTACTTTAAGATAAGATTCAATATCTATTTAGATAAGATCACGATTAGTTGTGTATACTATAACCTGATATTATCAAATGTATTTTGAGAAAATTATTGATTTATTTACCATGATTAAACTTATTTATGTATTATAAAAAAATAAAAAAATTACTCTTTATCAATTTGTCATTAAATTGGGATCAAATTTATTCTCCTAAATAAATTTTAACAGTAATCAAAATTTAAGTTATTAATTATTATTCTCTTCGCACTCTAAAGATAACTTCCAAAAATGTATTTTTACTTGTGAAATAAATCTAAACATTATTATAATATTAATCTATATATTGTGACAAATCATATCAATTAGTTGATAATAAAAAACAGAAATAAAATATTAAATTTTCTTAAGTTTAAATGTATATTTAAATGGAATTATCTTAATTGGTGTAGTAAAAAAAACATAACTAAGACATCCTAGCATTTATTAGTAAGATCACAATTGATTATGTTTTTATGAGACATTTAATTCAAAATATATTTAAGGTATTAAATTAATAAATATTTTAAAAAATATGTAATATGTCAACATAATAATATTTTCATTTAATTCATTTTGTTTAAATTTTTAAAAAATTGATGATATGTTGTAAACAAGGAAACTATAAATATTTATTGGTATCATTTTTGCTAAAACAAAAAATCTTACATAAAAGAATATTTCAACCATATAAAAAGTTTTATTACAAACATTAAATAATTACGCTTACCAAATATAAAGAAATAATGTTAATAATATTAATTATAATAGATTCGTATAATATATTTTGAAGTCATGAATAACTATTGTATTTAGTTTTCCATATTTGTTGCAAAAAATATTTATGATTACAATCAAAATAAATTACAATTAATGTTATGATTTTCTACTTTCTTTATTGATAAGTATGGGAAATTTTGAGAAATGCCAATTTTGGTGTACCCCTTTTCAAAATTGCTTCTTGGCATTTACGTTTTCAAAAATGCCCCTCATTAATTAAAAAATGACAAAAACCCCTCAAAACAATAGTTATAAATACTTTCCGCCAAAAAAAAAAATTTCCTGCCAAAATTTTTGTTTATGGAATTTCAAAAAAAAAAAAAATTACAGAAAAAAAAAATTCCCGCCAAAAAAGAATTTCCCGCCAAATTTTTTTATAAGTGCGCTTATAAATCTTTACAAAATTTTTATAAACACCTTATAAATTTTTTATAAACACATTATAAATTTTATAGGGTCCTTTATAAAGCCTTATAAATTATATAAGTTCTAATATAAAGTCTTACAAATTTTATAAAGTCTCTTAAAATGCCTTATAAATTTTGATAAGCTGTCTTATAAATTTTTGTAAATATCTTATAAATTTTTATAAGCACCTTATAAATTTTTTATAGACACCTTATAAATTTTATACGCTCTCTTATAAATCCTTATAAATTTTGATAAACACCTTATAAATTATTTATAAACATCTTATAAATTTTACAAGCTATCTTATAAAGCCTTATAAATTATATAAACTCTATCGTAAAGCCTTATAAATTTTATAAGGTTTTTTATAAATTTTATAAGGTCTCTTATAAAACCTTATAAATTTTATAAGCTCTCTTATAAAAACATTTCATAAACTCCCTTATAATTTTTTTGGCAGGAAATTTTATTCTTAAATAGAGAAAAAATTTGGCGGGAAATTTTTTTTGGCGGGAAAAAGCAAATCTTTGGTGGGAAAAAAGTTTTGGAGGGAAAAAAGTTTTTTTTTGGCGGGAAAATTTTTTTGGCTGGAAAAAAGGTTGTAAAAATATTAAAAATAATAATATAAGGTTATTTTGGTCATTTTTTGATAATGAGAGACATTTTTGAAAATGTCCAAAAAAGAAGGGCAGTCATGAAAATGTCCTCTTTTGACAGGTATTTTTGCAATTCTCCCTTGAAGTATTTTATATATAAATTGATATTTAACATTAAATATATACTTAACTTAATTATCATCCTAGATGTTATTCGAAAAGTCTAAATTGGTGTACTACGAAAATATAGAAATGAAAAAAAACCATTTAATTGTTCATAATTCATTTATGTTAAGTGTATCATTGAAATTAATATCAGAATATTTGAAATTTATTGTTTAATTCCTTACCAGATTAAATATTTTGTTGTTAACAAGGAAAAATAATTTTAATTTTATGGATATTATTATGTATATACTAAAAATGTCCAAAAATTACGGTCTAACTTATTTTAATTAGATTATCAATTTCTGAACTAAAGTTACTAATCTAATTTCCTTGAATAAATTTCTTCAAATCATCTTTATTAGTTTGTGATAAGAGGAAACTTGATTATTACTAGGAATAATTTTGAGGAATTGGTGTATAAAAAGAATCTTAATGATTTCGTAGTATATATTATAAATTATCATGATTTATGGATATTGATTGCGTTTAAAATATATCCGTCAATCCCAATTTAATTACGTGAAGTATTTTTCAGATTGTGATTACTATTCTTATTGTCATATCTAATTATTTTTGAGTAATTTTAATAGTTATAATTTATTAATATATAATACTTTATAAAACAACCGGAAACATTAATTATACAACTCGGAATTCAGAAATAGTTAATTAGATCAAAATCAAATCATTGTGTAATTTTACTTAATTGGATTAAATATTTTTGAACTAAGTTTAGTAATCTAATTGCTATAAATAAATTTATTCGAATCCTTTTAATGAACTGGTGTATAAAAGGAAACTTAAATATTATAGATTATCGAGTATTATAAATCATGGATATTTATTGTAGTAAAAAATATTTGTCAATCCCAATTTAATTAGGTGAAGTATTTTCTGTATTTTGATTACTGTTCTTGTTCTCATATCTCTTTATTTTCGAACCATTTTAATAGTAGTAATTTATTACTATATAATACTCTCTAAATCAATCGAATATATATTAGAATTGTTTGAGATTTTTCAAGATATGAAGAAAAAAAAACAAGAAACCAATGAAGAGCCAATAAATAGTAATGTTTAAAATAAAAGGCAAAGAAGTTGCCTTCAAAATTTGTATCTTATATAATATTGTTGATCATTCATTAGATTCGGTACCAATTATAAGTGTGCTTATTATTCGATTGTATAATCTATATGTATTTATTTTAAATACATATTATATTACGAGTTAAAAATTGCATTTTCAACTGTTCAAATGAGAAGTAAAAGAGCATTGGAAGATATTTGGAATTCTCAATCTACAAAGTAGTAGCAAGTGAAAACTGGTATAAAATCTGATAAAATAGAAATCTTCTATGTTTTTATAAATTATCAAAATTAAAGTTAAATTTTGTATCAAACAATTATTAATAGATCGAGATATTTGTTTTTAGATCCCACAACAACAGCTACAAAGAAAAATAATTAAATATAAAGAGAACATACCTTTATTTGATAATTTTTTTTGTCGGTATTATTTTTTGCAACCCTACCTTCAAGTACCGAACAAGGTAAATGTAAAAGAGTTAATAATTAGACAATTACATATCATAAAGTCTTTGATTAAGTTAACTATCAAACAACTACTTCTATAAACAGCTCGGGTGAAAGAAAAAATAAGCTATGAGAAGATAAGTGCAGAAAATTTGGAGAGAATTTACATGAAAGGTATAACATTATCAAGAGGTACTTTAAGCAAACTAACTTAAACAGAGAGTCACTAACACAATTACCTAACTAAAGTGTCATTACTAAAGGTAATATCTTCTAATCGACATATAATAAGATTTTTAGTACTTATTCGATTAGAATATATATCAAAAATAAAAGGTGTTGACCTACTATGTATTTCTATCATGTCTATATCAAACGGAAACATATGAAAATCTTGATAGAGTTTATGATAGAGTTAGTATTTATCTCAATCCGTTCACCCAATAACTTTTTGGGATTTGATGAACTCATATGTTAAAGATAAGTGTTCATGTTGAGATCCTCCAAGACAAGTTATTGAGGAAATTGTAATATCAAATTATCTATCGCGTGTCAAGTTTACATGTGGGATTATGAAGTTTGGCCTCTCATGGATAGACGCAACTTATTAAGAATGCAATTTAGTACTTAATTATGTTATCATCTGGTTTTTTTTAATTTTTAACTAGGTTATTTCCGCGTTATAACGAGATTTGATTGTTTTGTTTATTTTTTAAATCGTATTTATTTTAAATTATTAGACCCATATTGATATTTTGGAATACTGTTTCCGAGATGTTGTTTTAGAAGCTCGATCACAAACCTAAATTGATCTGAATTAGAGGAACCGAACATGAAATAATACTCAAATAATCCTTAAACCTATGTACCAAATAAAACGAACTCGAACCCGAACCCAAAATCAAGAACCAAACTTTATCTTTTTGAGTTTCTCTACTAAATCTTTTTTAATTTTGAATTTTTATATATAAAAAATTAAACTCAAAATCGATATATACCATACTAAACTCTAAAAATAAAAATATCTGAATAAGTTTTAAATTAAAATAATCAAACAACCAAATTAGATAAACTAAACCTAATAAATTACCAGTATGTGCCCTAAATCTATGTATTCATAAAATCAAAGCCAAATCCATGTCAGAACCGTATCAAAATTTTAGATTTTTAGAAATTTTTCAATTAAATTTTTGTTAGTTTTAAATTTTTGTATAAAAATCTGTAACAAAACCTACCTTATTCCTATTTTTAAAGATTGTTATGAAATTTAGGTTAATTTTCCCTATAGTTTATAACACAATCAAAATGAAAGTGTCTCCCACTTTAATATATAAGATATTTTGTTTTATCATATTTGGTTTTATTTAGAAAATATTATATGAATTAGTTTTTTTTATTAGTTTAAATTCTCATAACGGGCTGATATTAATTTCATCTATCATATAAAAAAATTGCAATAAATAAATTTGTTAAATGTCATTTTTAATGTATAAAGTCATATCTCATTAACCATATATTAAGTAAATCTAATTTATTAAGAAATGTAACACGATTTAAAAAAATTAACAAAAAAATACATTACAATCTATTAAAACTAAAGAATAACAACTAACAAAGCAAAAAAATATATAAACTAAAGACAACAATTTATTAACATAATTATATACAATCAAGTAAAATATATTAGGTAACTTACAATACGCATAAAAAAAATTATCATTTTAAAAATTGTGATATTATGCATTCATAAACATATATAATTTTTTATATAAAAATCAAAAAACTATATAATTAAATTACATATACTTTAATCTCATGCATCAAACGGGAAATCATCTAGTTTAAGTATATATATTTAATATTACTCATTGAAAACTTTAAATTCTGGCAACTCAGGGTTGAAGACGATAAGAAATATATAACTAATACACTATAAACATATATACCATTCCAAACATGTACTTGGCAAAACAAATTAGAAAATAGACCAAGCCATCATAAGATCATAAGACAGTATCATAGAAAGTTCTCATATAAGAACCCCAAAGACAACATTGAAGATGATTATCTCTGTAATAAAATATATTTATTATTAGCTCAATAAAATAATAAGAATGTAAATAAAAATTCTTAAAAAATTCAATGATATTTTAAAAATAAAAAATACAAATGATCTCTTATTTTGAAATAATTTTTTTTGTTATTTTCCCACATGTATGAAGTTTTTGAACCTTATTCACACTACCAACCTGTCTGAAAATATCTATATACAAAAGAGAAAATTAATTAATGAACAATCAAATAAAATTTATCAAATTGATGTAATAAAACTCTTAAATATAAAATATCATAATCACCATTGAGAATACTTTTGAATGAGGCTATTGAGATGATATTGTCATCTAGAAGAGGATCACATAGAATGACATCAGTACGGCTTTGGTCTGTCCTGGATTCGACAATCGTGCCTCAAGTATCAAGCGGTGCGCAATTAATGCTTTGTCTGCTGGGCTCATGTGCTTGGGCGAGACCCATGAGCTTGGTTGTTCATCGGTGAGGCCCATTAAGCTTGAGCACATTGGTGACTTGGCAAATCATTGACCACGTGGCCAGCTACAGACTATGTGGCTAACTCCTATCAATGTGGACGTTAGCAGTAGATCCTAAGTGGACGGGGAGAGCCGCATGCCTAACTCCAACAATAGTCCCCCCAAATTTGGTGACGAGGATAAAGTCATCAAAATTTGAAGAGAAGCTTGGATGGGTGCGAGGATTCAACTGCGACATCTCACATTTTGAATGGATGGTCTTTTTAGGTGCTGCAAAGTGCATGATTGATTTGACGTGACCGTTTGGAGACCGTGCAAATTTTTAGGGTATCGAGCACAATTAGTACGCGTTGCTTTGGTGGCCAAACCTCTTATTATAAATATGCTTGTATGCTTTTTTGTCCGCTTATTCTTCTGTTTGTTGCTCTCTTTGTCTAGGTATTCTCTCTTTTTCTCGATCTTTACTTTATTACTTAATCTTGTTGAAGATGAGCTGAGACGGTGTTGGCGAACCCGTCGGTGGCATGACCACGATGTTGTCTTTATCTTTGGAATTAATGTTGACGATGCCGGCTAGCGGTTCCATCAAAGCAAGCCATGAGTCTTCTCGTAGGCTTTCGCGTGCGTTGAATGCAAGAAGCAGATCTGGGTTGATGAGGCGGTCTGATAACAAGGGTGACAAGGCGAGCTCCTCACTGTTAGTATTAGAGCAAGTGGCTTTGTTGGGTATCGCTGCAACAAGATCAAAGGACAAAGAGATGTTTATGGTTCGAGATTTGACTATAGATAAAGGGGCCAAGATGAAAAAATACTATGGCGCTGATGAAGCTGGTAAAGTTAACCTCTGAGGCGATGACGAAGAGCCCGAAGGGGGCGGTGCTTTAGGCATCAATGACAAGACAGAGGGTTTTGATTGATGCAGTAATGGGATTGGGGGCAATGCAACCCAAGTGATAATGTTTCTGAGGTGGAGATTTAGGTTGACAACGTCGAGGTGGAGATGAGGGTTATAGGTGCTGAGGTTGATAGGGTATCGAGCCATGGTAGTAGTATTTATGAGGTGGAGGTTCAGGTTAACAACGCCAAGGCAGAGATGAGGATTGAAGGGGTCAAGGCCGATACACTATTGAGCCATGGTGACAGTGTTGAGGAGATGTGGCAAGCGCGTGGTGAGACCAAGAGGGTAGTGAGCCGAGGTGACGAGGAGATTGCTGAGGAGGCTGGTGTGAGTCGTGGTAGTAACAATCACGCCAAGGAGGCTTTTGAAGAGGAGACATTGAGAGATATAGGGCATGAAGTTGAGACTGACAAGGGAGATCATACTGATGCGGACTCTGGTGAAAACACCAAATGTCTTCCAAACGCGTCACAACATTGTCAAGTTTGGCAGTGGCTAAGGTCATTGAATATTTCTTATTCTCGGAGTTTGAAGGTGACTTTGTGGTATATGATTGATAGGGGTCAGATAAAAGTGCATGTTTGTATTCGGGTGGCAAGGCCGTCATAGAGGTCGTGGTCGCCGCATCCTTGGTACATCTATCTCTATGAAGGTTTTTATAAATTGTGGTATGCAGTTTCCGTTACCCTAACTTTTGGTCAACTATTATGCTCGTTTTAGGCTGGCCTTCATGCAGCTATCTCCCGCTTTGATTAAGAACATTATGACCATGACTATTTTGGGCACGGAATCGGAGTCAACGTCACAAAGCAATTTTTTGAGGAGGTCACGCGTATATGTATAAATCTGGCTAAGGATGAGACTTGGTATGTGAGTACGAACCCAAACTACAGGGTCGCGAATGGGTTTCCCAACAAGATTAATGGTTGGTAAGACGGTTATTTTGTTGTGCATGTAGATAGCGTTTCTGTGTTATGTCCTTGGGGTTGTTTTCATATTACTTGGAATGAGAATCCTCGTAGGGTTCCCACTGCCTTTGCCGCATCGTGATGATGTGTGTCATATTTTGTTTTCCTTTTTTTTTGCAGAGCGTCATCCTCCAAAGTTCAGAGCGTACCCAGATAACATCTTCAAGGACCTTGATCGCATAAAAGAGCTCAGCACGTGTTGGTGGCCAAACGTTCACATCGATCATGTTAGGCATAACTAGGAAAGAGTACGAGACGCAAGTCTGTGTTTGTTTTTGTTTTTATACTGAGTGTGAGGGACGTGGTCAAGCACTGCCTAGGCAAAGGATAAAACAGATTGGACAGATGGTTGACTACACGGATGAGTTTTCTCAAAAGTTGATGGTTTTAGGCCCTAATGACGAGGAGCCATTCCTACCTAGGACATCCAGTATTGAGGTCGTGGGGCATCGTACCGAGGCCACTTTGAATGAAGATGTATCTAAGAGGTAAGTGATGGTTCCATCGCAGTAGGTACACTGCGACCTGTAGCATAGATGCCTATAGCCGTGGAGGAGACGATTGACGAGGCAAGTCATGCAAACGAGGTGGGTGAGGCTTCGGCCCTTTGGAGAAAGAGGGATCATTCCAAGGAGAAGAGAGCTGGTATCAGCTATGAGTTCTTATACAACTACCGCGACCAGGTATCCGTTTGATCTCGACTTAAACCTGAAGTTGTACTACAAGANGTGGAGGGGGGGGGGGGGGGGGGGGGGGGGGGGGGGGGGGGGGGGGGGGCACAGAGGCCGAAGAAGGTGGTTGAGAGCAAGCTCATAGTTGATAGTACCGTTCTCATGGCTATGGTATGGCTTTGTCATTTATGTTTGGTTTGCTCATCTTTGGCTTCGATACTTTTCTTATTCGTTCTGATTCTGCAGCTCCACAACAATCTTAATTTAATTTGGGAGAGGTACGAGGACATCGTGGTTGATGCGGGGGATGCAAAATGCTTTTCACATAAAGTCACCGAATATAGGAAAGGGCTCGAGATGCTGAGGCAAAGATGATTTCCTAGGCCCAAGCGATGGGAGAGGAGAGGAGGTGGTATGTCGCTCTGACTGCCAAGGTGGAAAAACTGCACAAGGAGATGGCTGAAATAAAGGAGGAAGTCGAGGCGCATCGTCAAATCTATAAATCCATCCTCCCAGACAAAGTGCTTGTTTCTGCGAAGAAGTTGGTAAAATGGTAGGCATTTTTCCGTAGACCAAGAGATGAAGTGGTTGAGGGCGGTGATCCGGCCCATCAATATTTGTACCCCTCGTTTGTTTTCTGGGGAGGGCAGATCAAGGATCGTAGTGATTTGTTTGGAGTTGGCTTCAATTCCCGTATGAGTGACTATGTAGTCAAGGAATTCTCCTGAGGTCACCCCAAACATGCATTTGGCGGGGTTGAGTTTAACTTTATACACATTGAGGAGGTCGAAGCATTCTTTAAGTTTGGCTATGTGCCCCATGACCTTCAGAAACTTGACGAGCATGTCATTTATGTATACTCTATTTTTTCCAAGCTGGCATAAGAACATTTTGTTGATGAGTGTTTGGTAGGTCACCCCTACGTTTTTGAGCCTAAAAGGCAGGACCTTGTAGTAGTATGTGCCTTGGTCGGTTATGAAAGCGGTCTTCTCCTAGTCGGTGGTGTTTATCTTGACCAGGTTGTCTATGTGCGAGAGCAGAAAATCATCCTTTGGGCATGCTTTGTTGTGGTCGGTGAAATCTACGAATACCCTCCACTTACTGTTTTTCTTTTTGATGATGACGCAGTTGGCAAGCCATTTTGGGTACTTGACCTTGATTATGGAGCTAGCCTCGGTTAGTCGGCTGACTTTGTCATTGACGACTTGCGCGCATTTAGGTCCAAGCTTTTGTTTTTTTACTTCACCGGCTTGTGACTAGATTGAGGTTTAGTTTGTTACTGGTTATTTCCTAGTCAATTTTGGGCATGTCTTTGCTACTACATGCGAATATTGATAAGTTGCTTTTGAGGAAGGCAATGACCTTGTTTCGGAGAGGTGCTGCCAGTTCTAGCCACTGCTAACACATCGCTCTAGGTTGTAAGGGTCGAGGCAGACCTGCTCGGTTGTTTCCTTCCTTGGGTTGTCTTTTAACATGTTACGAGGGTCTATGGCCACAGGTCTTTGTTCGCCCGCCGTGCTGGCTATCATGCACGATCGGCCCACTGATTTTTGGAGTTTTTACTCGATGACGAAACACGTCCTGGGCATTCATTGACTACCGCAAAGGGTGAAGATGCCTCTATCCAATAGGAATTTGATGCACTGGTGATATGTCAAAACAACTGCCTACATGGAGTGGATCCAAGATGTGCTGAAGATGATATTGTAGATGGTTAGTCGGTCGATGACGAGGAACATAATCCATCGAGTTATCTCACCAAGAAGGACAGACAGTTTCACCGTGCTATATGTTAGCATTGCGTTCCCATCAAACCCGGTTAATAGTCGTGGTCGACAAGTTTGTGTGGTGGCTCCTCAGTAGTCTTTATTGTTTCTTCACAGTTGCGTGATTTCTGGGAACCAAATCTGGCTCGGTCACCATAAGGACGTTGTTTAGGGTTGGTTAATTTGACCTCTCTTTTCTCGAACTTGGCAAGAATTAATTCCCTCAGGGCATGGCACTGGGAGGTTGCATGGCCGGTTCGCTTGTGATAGTCATAGTAGGACTGCTTGTTGTCCTTTTAGGCGTCTGGGTACTATTTGTTGGTAGGGAACCAGGCGCGTTGTGTTATGTCTTTGGTGGGGCTATTGGCTGTGTACGTAGAGGCCCGCTTTCCTTTGTCATTTTTGTACCCTCGATCATAATGTTGACGTGGCTTGTGCTATTTTTCCTGCGTCATCTTTGTGGCCGCTTCCTTTGGACACCTAGTCAGTGATGAAATTGGCGGTTGCTTCAGGTTCGTTTTGTTCAAGTTCCCATGGGATTTCGACTAGCTGAGTGGCTTTTAGCATCGCTGGTCACACTTTTGGGGTGGGTGGTCCCATCGAGGTCGTCAAAAGACCGGGAGGAACCTTTTTGGTTCCCGTCGGTGGGGTTTGGTCGGTCATTTCTGTCACTTGTACGTTGAGACATTCTTTTATCCCCTTCCTTATATCACCAATTGTTTGTACAAGATATAGAACATTGATTAAGATGGATAATGAGGTAGGAAAGTCTATTATGAAGTGGCAAAATGAGTGGTTACAAGAGTAGTAAAACCAAATTTAGAGTACAATTAATTCTTAAGCTTTAAAGCTAGAGTTCTATGTTTGAGGTGTAAAGCGCTTATGGCAATTGGTCAGAACTTTCCTTATCTTTTATAGAGGGTGCTCGACTATGGTTTTCTCCCTCTCACATTTGGGGTGTGAACCTCCTGTAAAGTCTCAGTCTGTCCTGAAGCCGAGAATCCCGCCTCAGGTGTCAGATGGCTCACAGTTAATACCTTGTCTGTTGGTCTCGTGGGCTGGACCAGACCCGCAAGCTTGGTTGTTCATCGGCGAGACCCATTAACGTCTAGCACATTAGTGACATGGCCAATTTCTGACCACGTGGCCAACACCAGATGACGTGGCCGACTCCTGCTAATGTGGACATTAGCAGTGGATCCTAAGTGGGCAAGGAAGGTTGCAGACCAACCTCCAACATGAATATCATGGCTATTTGATTTTCTAATGATGTATTTTTGACCCAAAAAAGAGACAGCTTTTTTGACTCAAGCAAATTAAGAAACATTTTCCATGAAAAGTAATTTGATAATAGCATTTTCTAACATATTTAAGACAAAAGGATCCTAAAAACATTCTGCAACGAGATCTACTTATTGAGATTAATTATTTCGGTTTACTGTAGTAAGACGAGTTTAAGGGGTTCCAAGAATATATATATATATATATATATATATATATAAGC